>CACRXK020007461.1:411-22766 GCA_902702795.2 Paramuricea clavata
TGGGGGCGGTAGCCCCCCCAGTTTTTTGGGCAGTCGGGCAATATTCGATTAACAGTCGGGCAATTTTGGGTTGTTATAAAAAAAAATCGGACAAATTCTGTCAATTTTTTCGAAAATTTAGTAAATTTTGTGGCAAATGTAGAAAATTTAGTAAATTTATGTGATGCTCCGAAAAATTTTGGTATGTCCGGAAAATTTTTTTGACCCCTTAAATGGTACACTGACCGAAAATTTTTTGGCGACGGGGGGGGGCCTTAAATGGTACACTGACCGAAAATTTTTTGGCGACGGGGGGGGGGTGGAGGTCGCCAAAATAAATTTTCCGGAAAAAAATTTTTGGTACTAGTCGGGCACAATCAGGAAAAGTCGGGCAATTTTACGAAAAGTCGGGCAATTTTCTTTCCGCCCCCCTAATTTTTTCCTTCCGGTACGCCCATGGACAAGATCATGTATATATGTCGATGAAACTGATCAACAACAGTACGTCCATTTAAGGTAATTCCGCAGTAATTGTTCCCGAAATGAGAATGTGCTGAAACTTCCCAGGCATGGAGTTATGATATACTTAAAGTAAAATCACACAAAAAAGTCGGGGTCACCGAACTCGTTAAGAACATATGACAATCACAATATACCACCTTTACCCCCAATATGGCGCCATCTTGACGCTCATTACGAGTGACAGCAAACTCACAACAGTCCGATATTTATTAACGTTTTTAGCGCGGATTTTGCTTTAGTAAACCTATCTTGTAATTATTTTTGAAAAAATATTGTGTTTTGAGCAAAATGAAACTACTAACGTATACAATTCTGATCCAAAAATGTCTTTTCCACATTTCTTTACATATCTTTCTTTGAGAATATGCATTGATAAAGCATTTTTTTTCAAGATCCAGAAATGATTTTTCTTTTAATTCGGATATGAAATGTAAAATGCATTAAAGAAATAAATTATCAGTTAAAAAACGGGGGTCACCGATCTTTTTAGGGAATTGTGGCATTAAAACGTGAAATTAATAAATAAATATACTACAGACACAGTGAACCCTAGCTACACTTTTGTATGCCTTTTTTGAAAACATTGATTTTAACGTAATTCTTTGCACGAATGTAACCAAAGATGTTTTGAAGTAACATAACATTGTCATAAAATGATATTTTTTTAAACGGTACGTACATGGATGAAGTTATAAATTATAAGATGTGCGCAGTAAAAGTGCGCAATGCAAAACTGCGGAATTACCTTAAAAACGATTTTACTGTAACCAAGTCCGCCAAAGGAGAACGAAAACTGTCCTAGTGATTGCGAGACATGTAAACTGACTTGCACATCTATAATCGATGTCTAATGAAGAACGTTATTTACAAAATTCAATGCTCAACCTGCGGAACCGCATACATTGGCGAAACAGGAAGAACAAAATAGGGTCCAGAATTGAGGAGCATTTGACAACGGAAAAGCAGATGATGTATTTATAAACATAACTTGGACTATCCTACATGCAAATATTAGAAACAACGAAGAAAGGTTGTCCCCGAGCAAAGCGGAAATGTCGAATACGAGCGAGAAAGGCTTGCTGGAAATCGCTAAAAAATTAATGAATTTTTTGAAATAGCTGTATATATTGATTATTGAGGCATTTGAAATACAAAACCACTAGCCCCGGTTAGATTTAATAGCATGTAGTAAAACACTGACTACCAGAACACCGGAACACCACCGGAACACCACCTAACCCTAACCCCAACCCTAACCCCCAACCCTAACCCTAACCCCAAACCCTAACCCCAAACAAAATGGTGGTGTTCCAGTGTTCCGGTGGTGTTCCAGTGTTCCGGTGGTGTTCCAGTGTTCCGGTGGTGTTCCAGTGTTCCGGTGGTGTTCCAGTGTTCGGGTAGTCAGTGTTTTACTACATGCCAGATTTAATATAGTCGTAAAATCTCCAGTAGCTCTGGATCAACTTGGCTGCTGCCGTCTTTCTTCGACTGTTGTGATCTACAACGGGTATAAGTATAAGAAAATATTTAAAACTGGTAAATGATAGATTGATTTTATGGCCCGGGCCATGGTAAATGATAAATTGATTTTATGGCCCCATTGCTGAGATGTAATTCTCCGTATTGAGTTTTTAGCCTGCAAGAAAGTTTTGGCTAAAGCATGTAGGCCAACCATTAATTTTCCAAACTTGCGCGCACCTGCGTTCTTGGCCAAGACCAAGTTTCAATTATTTATCTTCATTTAGTTCAAATGAATGAATGCGGTTGCTTAATTTGAAGAACACTAAGCAAAGCAAACCAAAGCAAAGCAAAGTAAAGTAAACATAATTTTATTTTATATTAAGAAAGAGTAATTTTTCACCAAACCGATTTATGTTAATATCGTCCTTATACAAAGTGAATGTAGTGTGTTAACAATCTCCATAGGCAATTGGCCAATCGTGTTCCCAATAGTGCTTCATTTTCTGCCTACAATATTCTTATCTCGTCCCACGCTTTTTCTTTTCCGTGGCTTGTTGAGTTCCAACCTTCACGTGCTGATTTTGCTGTACCGAATAATTCACCTCTTCGCCTTTTACACACAACGTGCATTCCACACACCAGATATGTGCATGCCTCCACACTCTATTTTGCAATACCAAAATGTGAACTAAGTTCTTGCTGTCAGGTTCCCATCTTTTCATCTTGAACCAATTTCCTAATGCTGCGTACATCAGACTTAGCTTTGGTGTAAAATCCATCCAAGTAGTTTTCCATAGCCTCGAGTTTTGATTCGATATCTTTGTGTGAATTTTCGACTTTATATTTGCTTAAATCGTTATTTGGCATCGTCTCGTGTGTCACACTGTGACGAAGCATATTCTCGGAAAATGACTCATCTCCTTTGCGGCTAGTATTATCAGGGTGAGGGAAATAGACATGGTTTGTTAAAGAATAGCTTGGATCCGACTGTGATCTAGTTTTGCTGTGATATTCACTTCTAGGTTTGTGATTTACCTGCAAAAAAAAATGGCATGAATATAATAAAATAATTATAAGATAAAATAATGTTAACATACCTAATTGGGTGTTTAGCCAATTGCTTCCCGAGTCTATTTTTACAAAACGAATCCTAACCCGTCCTGTCATGTAACATTCCCTTTGAGAGGAAGCCGAAGTATACCCCTATGAGAACTCAGAGGTAAAGGCGGTTAGTCTGAAGATTAAACTACCGACTGATAGATGGAGCATCGAAAGAGCCTCTAAAATCCCCCTACCTGTCAACTGAGACGAACTATGTCAGGTTAAAAGGCAATCCATTAACTAAGAAGACCAAGGTATAAAGTCACCGCGCGTAATCTGCAGTCAGATACATACATTTCAGCCAGGGCCGTCGCGAAGAGGCTTAAGAAAGGGGATATTATATTTGCCGACAAACGGCGCTAGACTTATTTAATTTTTTCCCGCTAATTAATATTATTTCCCCAAAATGTTTGGCGGAGAGGGGAAGAGGATCACAGCTTAACTTAAAAATTATTTGTATTTCCTTGTTGTTTCCGTAAGTTACCCCATATTTTAGCTATAACTCTTAGTTTTTAATCATTTTCACTCATATATTTCAGTTCGTATCCTATCCAATCCTGACCGGTAAATCAATAGTTTACTTTCTTCCCCTTTCCCTTCCCTTTCCCCTTGACGTCGACGTGGGAAGGAGGGAAGAAAAAATTTGACTAGACGAACAATGTAAAAATCGCCGACAAAATCCTTCATTTTACCGACAAGATGTTTTCCGGAGGGTGTCGCACCCCCAATACGCCCCCCAGCGACGGCCCTGATTTCAGCATTACATTTCTCACATACCTCATCTTCTTCGTAAATCGTGCTTTCCTTTACGAGTTCTTTCTTAATTTGTGGCGGCGGTCTTCTGCCATGAGTTTGACCATATCCTATCCTATTGAGAGTAAACTGAATCTTGTCTACGGCTCGAGCAACGTCAGTTACCATCATGGCGATGTCATCAGCTATGAACTCTTTGTACCAGTGATCAGCTAAAACATCAATTATTATTACATTCGTTATTACAATTGCTCCAGCAATGGGTTATATAAATTTTCCAATAATGGGTTTTAAATGATTTTTAAATTTTGCTTTCCTAAAGTATACAGGCGGTCGAAGGTGCAGCCATTTTGTCGTATCAATGGCATAACCGCATACGTTCATAGCGTTCAATAATCGATCGTTATTCGAATTCTACCTGTTTACGTCAGTGCAATAATTTTTACTCATATTGCATCATTGATGTAACAACTGCATAATTATTTAGTCAACCATTGAGTTTATATAACGACTTCACCGCGTTGGATGTTAGCTGATCAAAAATCAAGAATACTTCCAAATAATTGGTAATGTGAATTATTGCATCAAAGAAGGCAATTTGGTTTAACTAAACCATGATTACAATTTTCAAGAATTTCCTGCATTAGGGGATGTACCGCTGACAACCCATACAACTACTATGTTTTATTCAGATAAATTATGAGCAAATGATTATAATGAAATGAAAGATAAATTACGATCAAAATGCAAAGCAAAAGAAAATGATCAACTAGATATTTCAGCGGTTAATTTGGATCGAAATCCAAATCAAACCCCTTTCCACCCCAAATCCAGTTGTGAATTTTACTTCTACGACTTTTTGCTAACACGCAGATCGTGAAATACTCATACAATTAATTTTCTTGTGTTCCCTCCACTCATGAAGATTGGTGTACAAATGATTTTTTAACTTCTTTAAACGAGCAATCTGTCGCATGCGTTTCCAAGCCAACTGTTCACGGTTAGATTTAATATAGCTGTAAAATCTCCAGTAACTCTGGATCAACTTGGCTGCTGCCGTCTTTCTTCGACTGTTGTGATCTACAATGGGTATAAGTAAGAAAATATTTAAAACTGGTAAATGATAAATTGATTTTATGGCTCCATTGCTGAGATGAACACCATATTGAGTTTTTAGCCTGCAAGAAAGTTTTGGCTAAAGCGGTTCAACCGTTGATTTTCTATAGACTTGCACGCACCTGCGTTCTTGACCAAGTTTTAATTATTTATCTTCATTTAGTTCAAATGAATGAATATGGTTGCTTAATTTGCTCTGTGAATTTTCAATTTACTTATGGATAAGCTAAGAGTAAATATCTTATAAATAAGAATTGAACTCTGGAAGAGATTCCAGATCTAGCTTAGAAGTTGGATCTAGCTTCTTCAGAATATAAACAGGTAGGCAATTTGTCGACGCTGACCAAAAATAGCGGCCCATTTCTTCTTTGAGTTTCCATTTTCGCGTCGAAAAGCAAAAATATAGACTTTCGGAGAATATTTTAGCTGTTTACTATCATATATGTTTGTGAAACAGTTAATAATCTCACTGAGGAAGGCCAACGGTTTCTGAAAAGCTAAAGTACGTCGAAATCAACTTTGGAATAGACTATATTTTCACCGGGGAAACATGAACAAAATGGATATTTACATCAACACTAAATTTTGCTGGTGCCTACAGAGCTAGTTGGATTAAAACAGATGTTAAGAAGTAAGTGAAAATGTGAACTTTGTGAATTATACTTTCATTAAAATGTTTCAGAAGCAGCCTAGACCTAGGCCTTCTAGTCTTATTTATATTTTTTAGTATTCAGCGGTTTTTCACATGAAAAGACTGGGACTAGGTGATTTGGGGGCGGGGCGGCGGGGCGGAGGAAGCAAGTCAGGCTTGTGTCCTTCCTCCGCCCCGCCCCCAAATTACCTAGTCCCAGTCTTTTCATGTGAAAAAGCGCTGAATATTAAAAAATATAAATAAAAATAGAAGGCCTAGGTCTAGGCTGTTTCAGAAGGTTTGCTAATGTCAAACTACGCGTGTGACAGAGCTGTCCGTATACCCATATCTCAATGTTTATGTTGAAATGACCTATCTTCTTTGAGGTATAGCTTAAAATTTAGGGTATGCTCATCACTTGAAACTAGCTTTAAATCAAAGTTTTATCTATAGTCTTTATATTAGAATTAAAATCATTCATGGGAAAAATGTGCCAAAGGGTTGAAATTGCCCTTGTAAATGTACACTATTTTTGACATGCTTGGGTTAGTATTTTGAAAAGGTGTTCTAGAAGGAAAATATGTCTTCAACAATACTGGTTGAGCCTTAAATTATAACTAGTGTTATGTAAATCACAGAAAATTGAAAAAAATCTTGTCCATACACAATATTTTGGACCCTATGAGGTCCCGAATGGGGCTTATTTCAATGTTGGATCTGTTTACCATTGCCATGCTCTTATCGTAGCATAACTTAACTTATTTTAGTGAATTTGTTAAAGAGTTGTGTTCACTATATGCTTGTAATATCTAAGATTTTTTCATAGCATTATATGATAAATTTAAGTTCTGTTTTCTTTTATTTTTAGGTGATAGTATCTATTCACTCCAGTGTTGGTATCAAATTTTGGACAAGTTTCAATTATTATTTCACATTCCTTTATTCAAATATCCAAATAAATGGAATATGACATCAAGCTGGAGGACTAGATCCTGTTTTCAAACTTGTTTTTGTAAAAATAGAAAATAACAACTTATTCTGTGTTGTTCTAATAAAAACCATTGTTTTTGATATGCATATATTTTAATTTTATTCTTTGTTAAAATGTGTACTTGGAATACTGAAATCTTTCAAATCAGCTAACAATACCTTTATAACTTATATAGCCAAGTGTTCCATCTATTTTTGTTCAGATTAAACAAAATATAATGGGTAAAATATTAGATAAAAATTTTTCAAAAAATATGAGCTTGCCTGTTTTCAAAGCATAAAAAGCAATAAAATAAAGCAAAAGTACTTATTTTTTATTTAAAACCTTTGGAATGCACAGCTTAATGTTTTCCACGAAATATTACAAAGTTTTCGTTCATTAAAATGTTGTTTTATCAGCTTTAAAACCAGATAAATCCTCGAACCACTCTTGATATATGTCGCCATATTGATTTTCTGCGCGCATGCTCAGACAAATTGCCTACCTGTTCAGAATATTTAACAGTTATTCTACGAACTCGAGTCGAATATGAGCTGATAGCCGATGAGGCGCGTAGCGCCGAATCGGCTATCGCTCATATTCGACGAGAGTGAGTGGAATAACTGTTTTATTATATACACAAGGTCTGAATTCACAGACTTTGCTTTTCGAATATTTTCAATATTTTTCTATTTTGTTTTTGTTTTTATCTTCGCTCTTTCGGCCGATTATTTTTTCAAAAATATATATTTTTAACCATTTCAAATATTAAAAATTTATTTGCTAACCTGAAAACAATTTGTGGGAGTTTTTTCATTGTGTTTTTAATCCTGTGAAGGCTATAAAAAGCGACAACTTGCCGTTTTCTCGTTTGCAAAACATCGTAAATTCAGTTTGGCCGCCATTTTGTTTTTCTCTACTAGCAGGATATGAGCTAATATCCTGCTAGTAGAGAACCAATCAGATTGCAGAATACCTCATATCCAGACCTTGTGTATATAATAAATACTATTAGAATACATCAGAATACGTCTCATCTCAACTATATCCTTATTGGGCGATTACTTCATTATACAAAAATACAATGAGCTCAATCACCATAACCGTGCACAAATTAACATAAACTCAAACAAAAACATAATACAATGACTTTTGTTAAGTTTCCGGACCATCATATCTTGATAGACTATGGATTATCATATCTTTATAGACTATCATATCTTGATAGACTATGGATTATCATATCTTTATAGACTATCATATCTTGATAGACTATGGACTATCATATCTTGATAGACTATGGACCATCATATCTTGATAGACTATGGACCATCATATCTTGATAGACTATGGACTATCATATCTTGATAGACTATGGACCATCATATCTTGATAGACTATGGACTATCATATCTTTATAGACTATGGACTATCATATCTTGATAGACTATGGACTATCATATCTTGATAGACTATGGACTATCATATATTTATAGATTCAGGCTCCGACTCCGTGCATCTCTTATACTGGAGCCATCATTCATTCATTATTGTAAAAAGTTAGAAAATAGAAACAGCACCGATGTCTTCATTTGACTGTGCGTTAGCATTTACCCTACCTGCATTTTCCAGGTGAGCCAATATTCGCTTCTCACTTTGACTCAGTTGCAATGTCTCATGTATAACCGAAATCAACAAGGCCATAAGAAATATACCGAGAACTGACATTAATCCTGCAATAAACCGACCAACAAGAGTCACTGGCACTACGTCGCCATATCCAAGCGTTGTCATGGTAACAATAACCATCCATGTTGAATCCTAGGCAAACAGGAAAATATGAGAAAATGGATAATCATGATTTGTTTTTCTCACGAAAGTAACGGAAGTACAATATTTCCACATATATATGAAATATTTAAATAAATATTTCATATACAATGTTCATTGGAATTTCATTAACAAAATTCTGTTCAGCACAGCATTTTCCCATACAAATCCTAAAAATTTCCAATCTTAAATTGAATTCAATTACTTCAATATTTCATATAATAAACTGCAAACTTGCACTTTTATTAATATTGAGATGCTCTTCATTTCTGGGGCTCATTTTGACGAGTTGCTCGTTTTCGGGTAAATGCAGTCACGTGACCAATTGTTGTAAAAGGCCCATTTAGCAACATTATTACTCAGATCCCTAATTGTTCTTACTGTACATATGTTGTCAACCATGCATCATACATTTAATGGATCATAATTGAAGTTGTCTTATAGGATTCTGAAAAAGATCTTAGATCGTTCTGCATTTACTCAACTTTTAGTTGGAAAATTATTTCCGTCAAATTTGTTCTTTCATGTTCAGAATGAGTGGGAATCTTTTCGAAAACGCAAATAACCTTGGGCTGCACGATGCTTAATTTGCCTTCCTCATACTGTTATTTAATTTGAGGAAATGTATGAAATTCAATCTCCTTTCACACTGCCCTTATACATAGAAAACAGGGCTATTCTAAATTTGCCGCAACTTTTTCGTTCAATTAACAGTTGACTACAATCATGGAAATTAATTCGTAGACTTTTCAAAAATTACTCAATTTCCCCCCCTCCCCGTTTACAATGTTGGTTTGAGGTCCAATAACCATGGTTTGAACCAACATTGTGGTAGGGGAGGGGGGGAGTTACTATTTCTAGCGATCATGGACGTTTGTATTAACTAAAAATAAAATGGCTTTACAAAATAGTCGACAAGATGCGTTTTAAAAAAGTCTACGGATATTATTTCCATGATTGTCTAAATTTAAAGACAAAAATTGCGTGGGGATATTTGGAGGCGCGGTGTATAAATCCTCATTAAAGCTCTAAAGCATGGTAGATTCTACATGTTATATTGAATACTTATGGTTTACTTGATAAGAGTTCATGGTATTACAGAGAGATAATCAAGAAACTTACATCATACACAGTCTGCTTTTACTTCAACGGGAAATCTCTTCAAATAATATAATAGCTCGAGTTAGGTAATAAAGACTCTTTCAAGCATACACCCAAGGTTTTAACGAAAGATTTAATAAATGATCCACTGCTCCATACAATTAGCCTGTATTTACAAAACGTAATTCTGCGTAATGACTGATGTATATAATATTTGAAAGTTAATAATTAAAAGTTAATAACTAACGCATTGTCGTATATTTTATGAGGGGGATTCAATTTTTTTTCCATCAACCGAAATGTTGGAGGTAATAGACCTAACTGATTGCTGTGACCATTTCACTAATCTCTATATATTACATATAGGACAAGTTACTGCATGTTACTACATGTTACTGTTCATGTTACTATAAGTGTACTACATTTTTACCATATAATTCTTTAAATAAATTCTTCGTATGGTACCACGTGTTAGTGTACATGCTACTGCACATGTTCCAATCAATTTACTATATTTTACTACATAATTTCAACAAGTTACTACATGTTACTGCTGTTTTCTATAAAAATGGAAGCATGTACTTTATATAAAAAACAGCAGTAACATGTAGTAACATGTTAAAATTTTCAACATGTTGCTATGTGTTACTGCTGTACATTATATAAAGTATACATACTTCAATAACTATAAAAAAAACATCAGTAACTTGTTCAAATTATATAGTAAAATATAATATATACATAGTAACATGTGCAGTAACATGTACAGTAACATGTGGTAACATGTGCAGTCCCTATTTAAAATTTGTTTATATCATATCTCACACTCTTCCTTCTATGATAATTATAACGATTTACTGTTACAACGAAATAAGCACTACTCTGTTACACAAGGGTTACCGAACGGGGTATGTTGTATTGTGACCCCCCCCCCCCCACCCACTTCTTAGAAATCTTGTCGGCAAAATGGAGATTATGTAGGAAAAACCGTGACCTGTTGGCAAATTAGTTGGTAAAATAGAGTTGGTTGGTAAGGCGAAGAGGATGTAGAGGAACACCCCCACCTCCCTCGATCCCGCTTTGGGTCGCTATGGTCTCTGTACGTCACTGCTGTTACAGTTGACATCAACAAATAGGACAGTATTACACTTTCCCTAATAAGATATATTCATAGAAAAATTGCATGTCTTGTTATGCAGATTATTATTACCACACAAACTTCAACCGCATAAATGAAATGAAATTTTGGATATAATTTAGCTGTAGCAGCAACGATTATATAAATAAATTGATACGGTTAGATGTATATGTAAACTTCAAATATATTTCAAGGAACTCGAAGGCAAACTTGATGTCATAACTTACTTAACCGATATTGAAACGGTCAAAATTAAACACTTTGAGGTATCCCGTCGCTAAACAGTTTGCCCACACCCCCCTGAAGCTCCCCCCGGCAAAAAAATTACACAGCAACCTTGCACAAGGTAAATAAAGTAATTTCAGTCAAAAAGAGAATCAGGTTTTATAATATAGTAACCTTTGTTCTGGGTCGAAAATGACTAAGTGCCATACTTTTATAGACAATCATGGAAATTAATTCGTAGACTTTTCAAAAATCTCCCAATTTCCCCCCCTCCCCGTTTACAATGTTGGTTTGTGGTCCAATAACCATGGTTTGAACCAACATTGTGGTAGGGGGAGGGGGGGAGTTACTATTTCTAGCGATCATGGACGTTTGTATTAACTAAAAATAAAATGGCTTTACAAAATAGTAAGGCAAGATGCGTTTTAAAAAAGTCTACGGATATTATTTCCATGATTGTCTAAATTTAAAGACAAAAATTGCGGGGGGATATTTGGAGACGCGGTGTATAAATCCTCATTAAAGCTCTAAAGCATGGCAGATTCTACATGTTATATTGAATATTTATGGTTTACTTGATAAGAGTTCATGGTATTACAGAGAGATAATCAAGAAACTTACATCATACACAGTCTGCTTTTACTTCAACGGGAAATCTCTTCAAATAATATAATAGCTCGAGTTAGGTAATAAAGACTCTTTCAAGCATACACCCAAGGTTTTAACGAAAGATTTAATAAATGATCCACTGCTCCATACAATTAGCCTGTATTTACAAAACGTAATTCTGCGTAATGACTGATGTATATAATATTTGAAAGTTAATAATTAAAAGTTAATAACCAACGCATTGTCGTATATTTTATGAGGGGGATTCAATTTTTTTTCCATCAACCGAAATGTTGGAGGTAATAGACCTAACTGATTGCTGTGACCATTTCACTAATCTCTGTATATTACATATAGGACAAGTTACTGCATGTTACTACATGTTACTGTTCATGTTACTATAAGTGTACTACATTTTTACCATATAATTCTTTAAATAAATTCTTCGTATGGTACCCCGTGTTAGTGTACATGCTACTGCACATGTTCCAATCAATTTACTATATTTTACTACATAATTTCAACAAGTTACTACATGTTACTGCTGTTTTCTATAAAAATGGAAGCATGTACTTTATATAAAAAACAGCAGTAACATGTTCAAATTATATAGTAAAATATAATATATACATAGTAACATGTGCAGTAACATGTACAGTAACATGTGGTAACATGTGCAGTCCCTATTTAAAATTTGTTTATATCATATCTCACACTCTCCCTTCTATGATAATTATAAAGATTTACTGTTACAACGAAATAAGCACTACTCTGTTACACAAGGGTTACCGAACGGGGTATGTTGTATTGTGACACCCCCCCCCCCCACCCACTTCTTAGAAATCTTGTCGGCAAAATGGAGATTATGTAGGAAAAACCGTGACCTGTTGGGAAATTAGTTGGTAAAATAGAGTTGGTTGGTAAGGCGAAGAGGATGTAGAGGAACCCCCCCACCTCCCTCGATCCCGCTTTGGGTCGCTATGGTCTCTGTACGTCACTGCTGTTACAGTTGACATCAACAAATAGGACAGTATTACACTTTCCCTAATAAGATATATTCATAGAAAAATTGCATGTCTTGTTATGCAGATTATTATTACCACACAAACTTCAACCGCATAAATGAAATGAAATTTTGGATATAATTTAGCTGTAGCAGCAACGATTATATAAATAAATTGATACGGTTAGATGTATATGTAAACTTCAAATATATTTCAAGGAACTCGAAGGCAAACTTGATGTCATAACGTACTTAACCGATATTGAAACGGTCAAAATTAAACACTTTGAGGTATCCCGTCGCTAAACAGTTTGCCCACACCCCCCTGAAGCTCCCCCCGGCAAAAAAATTACACAGCAACCTTGCACAAGGTAAATAAAGTAATTTCAGTCAAAAAGAGAATCAGGTTTTATAATATAGTAACCTTTGTTCTGGGTCGAAAATGACTAAGTGCCATACTTTTATAGACAATCATGGAAATTAATTCGTAGACTTTTCAAAAATTGCTCAATTTCCCCCCCTCCCCGTTTACAATGTTGGTTTGAGGTCCAATAACCATGGTTTGAACCAACATTGTGGTAGGGGAGGGGGGGGGGGTTACTATTTCTAGCGATCATGGACGTTTGTATTAACTAAAAATAAAATGGCTTTACAAAATAGTCAGACAAGATGCGTTTTAAAAAAGTCTACGGATATTATTTCCATGATTGTCTAAATTTAAAGACAAAAATTGCGGGGGGATATTTGGAGACGCGGTGTATAAATCCTCATTAAAGCTCTAAAGCATGGCAGATTCTACATGTTATATTGAATATTTATGGTTTACTTGATAAGAGTTCATGGTATTACAGAGAGATAATCAAGAAACTTACATCATACACAGTCTGCTTTTACTTCAACGGGAAATCTCTTCAAATAATATAATAGCTCGATTTAGGTAATAAAGACTCTTTCAAGCATATACCCAAGGTTTTAACGAAAGATTTAATAAATGATCCACTGCTCCATACAATTAGCCTGTATTTACAAAACGTAATTCTGCGTAATGACTGATGTATATAATATTTGAAAGTTAATAATTAAAAGTTAATAACTAACGCATTGTCGTATATTTTATGAGGGGGATTCAATTTTTTTCCGTCAACCGAAATGTTGGAGGTAATAGACCTAACTGATTGCTGTGACTATTTCACTAATCTCTATATATTACATATAGGACAAGTTACTGCATGTTACTACATGTTACTTTTCATGTTACTATAAGTGTACTACATTTTTACCATATAATTCTTTAAATAAATTCTTCGTATGGTACCACGTGTTAGTGTACATGCTACTGCACATGTTCCAATCAATTTAATATATTTTACTACATAATTTCAACAAGTTACTACATGTTACTGCTGTTTTCTATAAAAATGGAAGCATGTACTTTATATAAAAAACAGCAGTAACATGTAGTAACATGTTAAAATTTTCAACATGTTGCTATGTGTTACTGCTGTACATTATATAAAGTATACACACTTCAATAACTATAAACAAAACATCAGTAACTTGTTCAAATTATATAGTAAAATATAATATATACATAGTAACATGTGCAGTAACATGTACAGTAACATGTGGTAACATGTGCAGTCCCTATTTAAAATTTGTTTATATCATATCTCACACTCTCCCTTCTATGATAATTATAAAGATTTACTGTTACAACGAAATAAGCACTACTCTGTTACACAAGGGTTACCGAACGGGGTATGTTGTATTGTGACACCCCCCCCCCCCACCCACTTCTTAGAAATCTTGTCGGCAAAATGGAGATTATGTAGGAAAAACCGTGACCTGTTGGGAAATTAGTTGGTAAAATAGAGTTGGGTGGTAAGGCGAAGAGGATGTAGAGGAACACCCCCACCTCCCTCGATCCCGCTTTGGGTCGCTATGGTCTCTGTACGTCACTGCTGTTACAGTTGACATCAACAAATAGGACAGTATTACACTTTCCCTAATAAGATATATTTATAGAAAAATTGCATGTCTTGTTATGCAGATTATTATTACCACACAAACTTCAACCGCATAAATGAAATGAAATTTTTGATATAATTTAGCTGTAGCAGCAACGATTATATAAATAAATTGATACGGTTAGATGTATATGTAAACTTCAAATATATTTCAAGGAACTCGAAGGCAAACTTGATGTCATAACTTACTTAACCGATATTGAAACGGTCAAAATTAAACACTTTGAGGTATCCCGTCGCTAAACCGTTTGCCAACACCCCCCTAAAGCTCCCCCCGGCAAAAAGATTACACAGCAACCTTGCACAAGGTAAATAAAGTAATTTCAGTCAAAAAGAGAATCAGGTATTATAATATAGTAACCTTTGTTCTGGGTCGAAAATGACTAAGTGCCATACTTTTATAGACAATCATGGAAATTAATTCGTAGACTTTTCAAAAATTACTCAATTTCCCCCCCTCTCCGTTTACAATGTTGGTTTGAGGTCCAATAACCATGGTTTGAACCAACATTGTGGTAGGGGAGGGGGGGAGTTACTATTTCTAGCGATCATGGACGTTTGTATTAACTAAAAATAAAATGGCTTTACAAAATAGTCAGACAAGATGCGTTTTAAAAAAGTCTACGAATATTATTTCCATGATTGTAGTGACGTCACAACTCGAAATTTAGAAAGTGCGATAACTTGAGAATGAGATAAGATATGAAGAAACTGTAAACGTCATTCTTCATCGCTCTAGCAGTACTTTTTAGCAAAACAATAAAAAAATAAGGTGAAAATTTCGTTTCGTAAGCACTTTAATAGCTGATACGGCAATAAGTCACTAGCAAATCTGTCAAATGTGTGAGTGGCAACAAATCTGCATGTTTGCGCATGCTCTCAGTAAAGTTTGTGAAGCACTACAGGAAATTTAACGAGCATGTATTTCAAAATGGCTACAAATTAACATCAAACTTGCAGAGGAACTTTTAAGTCCCAGGCCACATGGACCAAAATCTAATCCCAGGTCGAAGCTGATTATATATTGAAATAGCATGATTCTCACTGTTGATAAGGCTAATACATACAAAGACCAGGTTACTTTTTCCTGGGACTTTCAGCGAGGGAGAAATTGATACAATGAGGCGCTAAAAAGTGAACAATCCAATATAGTATAACTCAGGAGTGCCTACAAACTACTTCAAATCAATATCAACTATATTTTAATATTTACGTTTAACTTAACGAGCTATAACGTTCTCAAAATGTAATTCGTTCAATAAATCAATTTTTACCGAATCATTAGACCATGCGGAATCATTAAGGCCCGTTTACACTTGCATTTTTTGCTGTGATTTCTAGTGCGATTGAACGAGTAAATAAGTTGTGAATGTTCTGAGTATATGTCTCACTAATTACCCTCATCTGAACATGCATAACTCATCCACTTGTTCGCCATCAATCAGACGAAGAGCAGCAGCACCTAAAATCGCAGCAGAAATTGCAAGTGTAAACGGGCATTTAAACTAATAACTATAATAACAGAAACATATCTAATATAAAATGTTTAGTTGTTAAAAGTCATTATTTCATGTTCAAAATGTTAAAACCTACGTACTAATTAAAGTTTCAACTGTTCCATGAAGTCTGCTGGCGTTTTCCAAAGCTCTTTCTGATTGTTCTGTACCAAAGGCATCAGCTGGGACAATAGATCCTGGTTGTTGGTTCGGATAGCGAGTGGTCAAATAATAATTACTAACGACAATGGCCATGTCGGTTATTTCAGCAGGTGAACC
This sequence comes from Paramuricea clavata, assembly GCA_902702795.2. Lineage (NCBI taxonomy): Eukaryota > Metazoa > Cnidaria > Anthozoa > Malacalcyonacea > Plexauridae > Paramuricea > Paramuricea clavata. The sequence continues at coordinate 16,653 of CACRXK020007461.1, forward strand.
TCTTAGTCCACATACATGATACGCCAAGGAGTAAACATCGTGAGTGTGTAGTTGATCATCAGTTAGACCACACTTCCCATACAATGCTGCTTTTAAACTCTTTTCGACCACTTGGTGGCTCAAGAAACACACCAAAGCATCAAACGACTGGGATGGGGAGGAAAACAAAAGCTGCGCAGCTTCTAGATCGCGTTGGGCTTGTTTCAACCAACGTCTAGCTTCGGATAAATTGGGATAAGTATAACTGGATGGTGATGGCGTTGAACCACCAGAATTTGCTCTAAAGTTGCTGTATGTATCTCTCTCCCGTCTAGCCCGGCGATTCCAACCGGTGAACATCGTACTGAACTTGCAGCTATCATCAATATTCGATTCTTCAGCTTCCATTCGTTTGATCTCGCTCAGCAGAAACTTAAACATTTCTTCGGCAAATGCAACATTATCTGGATTCTTGTCGGGATGCCATCGAAGGTATAGACGTCGGATGACCTTTCGACGGAGCTTCTGTGGCAATCGCCATGCCTTGAGCAGGGCTTCCCGAATTTCCCGCTTCCCGTCATCAAGACTGCTTGGCATGATAGTGGGATCACCAGTGAATTGGATTAGATCAGTAGTGTGGTTCTCCGCAGCATCGTTTTGGACAAACTTGTACAAATCAACGACACTGACCTTCTTATGTGCATTCCCCAGATCTATCAAATATTCTGCAGTAAAATCATAAGAATCGTCACTTTCAGTTTCGTCAGTGCGGGAGATCACTTTCGCTAAAACAAATTTCATGATCATGAATCCGTCCTCAATTGCTTCTGCCATCTCATCTGTTTCGTTAGTCTCTATACCATAAGCCACAATCTCTCCTTCATGGAAAATAAACAACGGATTTTGTTGGAGGAGATAATGAAACACAACAGGAACTTCTTGACCAATCTTGAGTTCTTCATCAGAAAAGTCCTCAGCTATATTAAATTGATCTAAGATACCGGGAAGTTGGGATGGTGATTTACACAATAACATGCTTGAAATAACTGGTAGACAGGTCACGTCAAAAATCCAGCGTGCAATCCTATCGATACAGGAGGAGAGAGGAATCGCTTGGGTTTCTCCTGTGGTACGTTTGATGTAAAGTTTCCACGAACTGTTGTTTTCGTCAGCGTAGCATTGACGTGGGATGGAGCTGTTCTCGAGTGGCTGTTCTGTTTCAATGTCAACAAGATGTACGCTGATGTTACGCATACAAATAATTTCCAATTTATTTGTTCCAAATACAGATAATCGATCTTGCTCAACTTCAGTAAGCTCGGTGCATTTCTTTTTGTGTTTTAAAAGTCGTACAATGCACGACTGAAATTCAGGAGATTGTATGATGAGTATATATCTTTTAATAAACTCGCAAGGACAATCTTCTTGACACGAAGAACATTTGTCATTAAGACACTCTGGATCCAATACCTTTTTGAACAAATTATCCATTAACTTAGGACGTAAATGTCGCGGAAGAGCGTTTAGATATTCTTTTTCCTTCTCCCTCCGCAATTCACACTTTTCTAATGGGAGCAAAACTTTCAGATTTGTACGACTGGTCAAAGCTTTTCGAAAACTAGGGGCGATCTTGAAGATTAAATCACTTGATTTCACAAGAAATTCCCTTTCGCTTGGTAGAAAAAGTTCCCCTAGGTCACTTATTGTTGTTTGGTTCCCAGCGTGACTTTCACTAAGCAAGCTCCGAAAGAGTTCCCCCATCGCCGCTTTAGCCTTTTCGAAAAGATTAGGATTCATTTTCGTGTTGCTACATTTCTCTCTAATAGCTTGCAAGACATTGGCAAATTGAAGGGAGGTGAACTTCTCCGTCGCACCAAGTCGCTTCATCAAATGCTCGTAAGCGCAATACCTTCGAGGAACGGGATACAAAAACGGGATAAAGGAACAATCATTTTGGCTTCCAAAGGATAACTTATCACCTGCGACCACGACTTTTCCTTCTTCTACTAAGACACATGGAATTCTACTTAAACGTAAACCAATGCTTTGGCATTCAAGACTGCAACCATCTGAGATATTTTTGTTTTCGCCGCAGTCTAATTCCGTGTTTAAACTTTTATAAATGGACTCCATAATCTTCTTCAACAAAGCTGGTTGTGGCAATACTTCGTCTCTCCTACATATCTCTGCAAGTGTGCACGAGAAGTTTTGCAGGTGACTAACAATGCTCTCAACGGACGGTACCTCTTGAACTCCTAAGTAACGAAGTAATTCCTTACCAGGCTGTGCCCATGATGGAAGAAGTTGAGTGCTTGTCCATGTAAGAACGTGGTATTCCCAAGGAACAGCATCAAAAAACTGCACAAAAGGTGGTTGATCTGTTGCGGTATTGCACTGGAACTGCTTGTGTAACGAGAGAAGATTCGATTCCACTTTTGCGGATGCGATAAATCTAATACTTGAAAGGGAACACAAGAACGCTTCACTTCGGAGATGTTCGTTGTAGAATAGATAATTAACAAGTGCCTTTGATTTCGCCACATTTGTTAAGGGATCGAGAGATCCACACACTGCAACTTTTTCACAAAATTCCAGGAATTGGTTTTCTTCCACTCTTGTTTTCATCCCAATTTCAGACAAAAACTCCAGCCATTCAGGACGTTGGAAGGGAGGAGGTGGAAAATGGTTGGAATTATCTTCAAGCATTATTTGAAAGACTTCATTACGTGGGTCGTGAAATTCTCGAGCGTAGTGGAGGATATAATCTTCACCTGGTATACACAAGCTTCCAATTAAAAATTCTACGAATACTTTTCGAATTGAGCTCCCAACGGACAATAGCACGTCGTCCTTTATGTGTGTGAGGTATGAAATCTGGCTTTTTCGACTAAAAATGTTAAAACGCGGAATAATATATTTCCTATAAAACTCGGTAAGGCTGATTTCCACTCCGACACTAAGCCATTTGTAAAGTGGATTAAGAGCAGCTGCAGAACCTGGATGAAGGAACAGACATCTAGTATGAATCTGAAGTTTTGCTATTTCTGCTGTTGGAACACCGTTTGGAATTACAGCATAATAAGCATACTCTGATAAACTGAAGTGTGTGCCATCTATGCCCATGTAAAATGGCAAGTTCTTAAGGATAGTGGCGTCCTGTACTGTCAGATTGTCAAGATCATTTTGAACAAAACTTAACATTGTGCGCAAATCATCGGTGGTTAACTTCGAGGTATCAAGAGAACCCGTTCTTCTCATAAAATCAAGTACTTGAAGAACATCCCGGACATTGTGAGGTTGCGCTACATGCGGGTCGGTGACATGACTACTATCATCTGTAGGTGATGGTACATTAGGTGTACCAAATATTGGCAAAATTCGACCAAGTGTGGATGAAAAAAACCCGCCAGTTGGATTGGTTGATTTCTTTACTGTGATTTCTGTGTTTAATATGGAGCAATTTAACTTTTCCAAAATTTCGCGAATACGCTTTCCTTGCGCGGCATCTGTAGTGCGGTGAGTCGCATCAAGCACTGTCTTGCCGTTTTTGATCGTTACTAATTTATCACTGGTTGTGGGAATAATTGGCCAGACACCCAGAACTGACAAGGACACTTCAGTATTATTATTTAACTTAGGAATAGCGTATCTTTGCAAGAAGTACCAAAGGCGCTGGAACCACTCTCTTGACAACGGGCCATTCTGTGGAAACGTCCAGGGAAGATGTTCAGATGTGCCTCTCATGTGCTGAGGAAAGATGCCAGGAAAGTATTGGTCCAATGCCTGGACGGTAAACCGCCGCATTACCCGTTTTTCCGGAAGATTGTCGATTTCAGGTAGGTTGTATACAAGATCAGGGTGGACAAATAAATTTGCGTTTGCTGGAACGAGATCGCTGAATTTTGAACGGTAAACAGGGTTATTAGCGTCAAAAACTCTCAGTTGACCATCTGCAGTTAATAAAATTGGAAGCCCTTCCAGGAGATTTGGGAACTGCTCTTCTACTTTGCAATAGTCAATGAGCACTTTAAGGTCCAACAATTCTCTGACAATTGTTTTTTTCAAGTGTTTTGGAAGGTTTCCAACCTGACAATTTGATGTAGGAACAGAAAAGCTTCTAATGAAATTAATTACACTCATCGGCGCCAGAACATTACACGCTATTTCAGCTTGCTTAAACCAGTAGTACACCATTGTTGGGGAATAAAGCAGAAGTGGGAGATGCATTCGAAGCAGAAGTTTGAATAGTCGATCTTCATCCAGTTTCGTTTGACCTTTGCCTTCGAGGAAACAGGCATCTTTTACCGAAAGCCAGGAACGAATTTGATGGATAACATCATTTGAGGATTCATTCGGTGAAGTATTCACCTCGACGGGTTTATCATCTGCAACAACAACAGGCAAAACCTCCAGATTATTGGAACCCAAGTAACGATACACTTCTAGAGCCAAAATATTCCAGGGAGAATCTTTCGATGGAGTCGGGAAGAGTTGGTGGTACCATAAAAGCCCGCGCTGAACGTCTACGTTGTTCGCAAACGAGCACTTGCAACTGTCTTTCACCATTCCTTGAGAGAAAGGTATATATTTTCGAGCCTCGTAAATTAATGTGGCATATCCAGGTGCAAGAACGCTCATTTTCATAAAGTTGTTCCACTTAGTGAGCGGGCTGCTTTGATCAGTATCATTCCAAAGGTTTCTTCGGGAAGAATCAAGAGCAAAATGTCCGTTGACATGGACAGGTAAACCTGTGTAAACAGGAAGTGGCAGGAAACAATAGGCAACATGTTGGGGTTTGTATTCAGAACTTGAACGTTGTGGGGAAACTAGGGCAGCAATTCCACCGCGTGGAAAGAGACCGAACTGATGCCCATCAGGTATGGAGTCTTTTGACGCTTGGGATGATGTTCCACAACATTGATGAACGAGCCACGTTTCCACAGCTTTATCGGAATTCGAAATGGTCAATGGGTAAGTAACATTATGCCATGCAACATCACGAGTGGGAAGATGTTTGCTTCCTTTCACAATACGGGACAGCTCACGGCATTTTTCATCACTTTCTTTACTTAAATCAGCAATTACACTGCACGCTTCTTTCAGTTGACCATCCTTATCAACTTCAGATAATGAAATTTTCCTCACGTGATTAAGAAAAAGCAACATCTTCTTTGATTCGTCTTTGAACTTGCTAAGAAGCTCATTCATTTTGTAGTTTCCTACGAATATACCAGATATGAGGGACTCGCCAGATCTTTTCATCGTTCGTAAAGGAAGACGAAACATTGTAGCTCCTTTCAGGTTGAAATACTCTCCAAGGTAGCCAAGGAAAACATCTTTGAAATCCTCTTTAAATTCTTCGTTAATTGGTTGAAACTGTTCACCAGGGGAATCAGGTGTCGCTTCTGGGGCATATCGGCAGTGAGGGTCGAGGAAACATAAAGTATCTTCGTTGGACAGAAAACTCGGGCAATCTGTTAAATGGTATACTGCGTTGAATCCAATTCCATACTGACCTGTCTTCTCCGGATCATCAGTTTTGCTACCAATACCGAGTTTCTGTATTCCTTCAAGATCCTCTGGTGTGAATGGCTTGTTATTGTAAACGCAAAGGGCAGGTCCTTGAACTTCTTCAGCGTGATTCTGAATAACCTTTTCGTGCGGAAGCTTTCTTGTGTCGTAAATAAAGTGAATTTCGGTTGCTCCAGCATCGTCAGCGTTTTGAACAAGTTCTTTCAAGATTCCTGAATCACAGGGGTATGACTTGAGAATGTTCTTTAACCTGTCAGTGAGCTTTTCGTGTTGACCAAATGGAATTCCTATTGTCCTTGAGTATTTATTTAGTCGGCGATTTTGTAGCGACTTTGCTCCCAATTCTAGTGCCAGTTGAGGAGGAATGTCCCGATGCACGTAACGGGCATCACCACGATCTTTGAGCCAAAACGTGAGATTTATGGTAAGCTCTCCACTCATACACAACACGTTGTTGCAATCTGGTAAGGGAATATGACCAACTTGGGACGCTTCAATTTCAGCATCCTTCAAAGCCGTTGCAAAACACACAGTGAGTTTGATTTCATCATTATTCAATGGGCGACCTGTCTTCGTCTCCTTAAGAGATTTTAGTGCGTCGAT
>CACRXK020007462.1:0-21708 GCA_902702795.2 Paramuricea clavata
GCTGGTTTCGCATCTTATCTCCCCATACGAGTACGCTGAGTACAATTGGGTAAAATTCCAAAATCGCGATGTTTAATTGCCTCCAATTGGGGGGCCACGCATCGAAAAACCACTCATCGCCGAATACAGCACCGTAGCCCAAACTACCGGCAGCATCGGTATATAGGTTTAAACTGAAGGAATCATTCCAAGCATCACTGAGAAAAAACGATCGGCCATAAAATTCGTCCAAAAAGGACTGCCAAATGGCCAGATCGGCCTTAACCGATTTAGTTAGACGAATAAGGTGGTGCGGGAACTTGATGCCTCTAGTCAAATCAATAAGACGGCGCAAGAAAGCCCGACCAGGGACAACTACCGAGCGAGCAAAATTAAGTAAACCGGTTAACGATTGTATTTCACGCAAAGTAACTTTTTTGCGACGCAGAAAGCCAGATATTAGAGACTTGCATTTATTGGTCTTGTCGTCTGGTAAACGGGCTTCCATGCGCAAAGTGTCTAATTCAATACCAGCAAAGGAGAGAATAGTTTGTGGGCCAACAGTTTTGTCCGGTGCGATTGGTATGCCTAAATATTTACAGAGAGATAAGAAGCGGACAAGGTCAATGCGACCTTGGTGATAAGTAGGTGACGCCATTAGATAATCATCAAGAATGTGGATTAGATGTGGGATTTGCAAGTGTTTCTTAGCAACCCATTCGATAGCAGTGCTAAACATCTCGAAAGTGCGACAAGATGACGCACAGCCAAAGGGCATAACGCGATCATAGTAATACTTCCCTTGCCAAAACATTCCTACGAGATCATAATCGGATGGCCTTATTGGGATAATACGAAATGCACTCTTGATATCCGTTTTTGCTAGGAAACAGCCGCGGCCTAATTGTTTGATCATTTTAACGGCATTATCAACACGAGCATAATGTACAGTCGAATGCTCGTGAGCAATGCCGGAAAAGACAAATGGTGGATTAAACGATATTCTCCAGGGGCTTTTTTAGGTACCAGCCCCAAGGGGGAAACGCGAAAATTAGGAAAGGGTGGACTGTTGAAAGGCCCAGCTAGGCGATCGACGTCCACCAATTCTTTCGAGAGTCTAGCACTAACTATCTCAGGGTTCCGTTGCGCGGAAACGAGATTAGGACCAAAAATTGATATACGAGATCCTTCAAAATGAAGGGGAAAACCAAACTTAAAACCATTATATAAATTTAACGCCAATCGCATATCGTATCCACATAATAACGGGTAGAGATTGTCAATTAGAACCGGTGTTGGCAGTACGGGACTTGGCGGCACTTGGGGCTGAGCCAGAAGAGGGCTTTTGGCCACGAAAATTACAACGAATAGCCGGGTGAACAACACCACATTTAAAGCAGTTGTGTTTGTAGTTACACCCGAAACATTCAGCGCCCCGGTGGAACTTGCGGCAAAACCCCCTAGGAACAAAGGGTCCAGCGACCGACAAGGACGAATTGTTTGCACTCGTGCGCATATTTGTTTGGGGTTTGCTCAAATGCGCATGACCGAAAGTTTGCGCACGGATCCAAAGTTCCCAGTGAGTATAACCCCAAGGTAGTTCGGCCGGATTGCTTTGCCGCAAGAGACGAAATTGCGTGTCATACAAACGCCAATCAGCCCCTCGTGTGGCCAAATCCCGCACTACCTCACCGTATTTCATTAGTATTGGGGCCTCCACGGGAAATTTTGCAGCGTAGACTCCAACGAAAATTTGAAAAGCCGACGTCCATGCCTCGATATTGGGAATGGACTTCGGCTTGTGTGACGGTTCTAAAGATAAAGCAGGGAGCGAGGAACCGGCTTGAGAGCTCACGGACAAGTGATACCGGGTATCACCCGCCCCTGAGCTCAGTAAAACACCAAAATCTATAAATTCGTGCGCCCATATTTTCGCTTTAACTTTAGCGCTAACATTAGCATCGATGGGCACACTAATTGAGCAAAATTTGGCGGGGCCTGACCCCGCTGACGATGAGACGTTAATAAATTCGGTCTCACCTGTGATGTGATGTAAAGCAGATGCTGCCGGCCCATGCATAATGGTAGCATCTGCTAAATTACGAGTATTATTGGACCCTACAACTAGAGGTACTTCTCTCTGTTCTGGTTCCATGGACGGAGGCGCTGGGAGAGTTGGTTGACTTGCCCCAAACGACGCGATGACGGCCTGTGACACAGCCGAGACAATTCTCTGCATCGCTTCCTCCGAGAGATCTGGCGGTGTGATGTTCGGCAACGCTGATGGTGTAGCAGCCACGGCAGGCGATGTTTCGACCCTGGCTGCACTGGTTGCAGTTGTAGATGCTGTTGTTGTCCGCCGCCGCCGCGAAGAGGCACTAGGTGCTGCTGCTACTTGAGCTCGGCGCTGGACACGTGTACTTGGGCGAGTTGCGGGCATTCTAAAAGGAAAATGTCAGAACGCAGACAGGCAGAATTGGGTTTGGCCAGAGTTTTCTGGTTCCGTCTGGGGAAGCGATTCGTGATATAATTGTATGTATTTGTATAGCTATAAATGTATACGCAGTAACACGAAAACGTGAACAAACAACGCAGCGGAATAATCATGGCATACAGCGAAGGTAGCCGCGAAAGATCATCGATCCTTAAGATTGCAGCAATATCTACCACATTAAACATGAACAAACAAACAAGCAAACAAAAACGCAGCGGAATAATCATGGCATACAGCGAAGGTAGCCACAAAAGATCATCCTTAAGAATTGCTGCAATATCTGCCACATTAAACAAACAAACAAACAAACAAACAAACAAACAAACAAACAAACAAACAAACAAACAGACAGACAGACAGACAGACAGAATTTTTTCAAATAAATTGCACTATCCCACTTAGACATGCATTTTTCCAAACACAGGATCAGCCAGTCATATATACCTAACATTAAATATCAGCACGGCACAAAGCAAATACGAGGACATATACATGTACGTTAGCTGAACAAAAGACGAAACAGACTACTATAGGGAAACACATTCTATATACGTATATATAACCAGCACGATAATCATGAATATGCCCTGTGCAGGAAAAACCCAATGTTGAAATCTCAACGTGGGCATCTGAAAACAGTCATATGTCACTCTAGCCCATAATAATATAACAAATATAAGCATAATATATATCAACACCGAGTACCGAGGGGATATATACTGCATAATCAAAGAGTCTGACAAGAGAGGCCCTCCTCAAATAAGGGCGTTGTCAATACAAAAAGTAAAATTGAACAGAAACAACAGTACAAAACGGGGTTCACGGGTTACAAAAGTTTGAGAGCTTTCAAGATAGCCCCACGATAACTCCGATACAAACAGTACTGTCCTTGGGCATTACAATGCACGCCATCGGAGGATAGCAATGCACGATCGGTTCGGAAAAATTCCCGATGATCCCAAGTAAAAATCCCATTTTCCCCAGCAAGGACCACGGACAAATGTTGCCGCAAAACAGCGGCCTTGGCATTAAAGCCAAGGTCCGATCCTTGTGCAAAAGGAATATTGCGGTTTATAACCTGGCACACCCCAACAACCCGAACATTGTATGTGTGCCTTAAAGCATGCACAAGGTCGTCGATTTTAGACCCCACCACCTCGGGGGCGTGGGTCGACAAATCGTTAGTCCCAAGCTCCAAGATTACAATATCGGGCTTATACTTATGCACCGATTGCAAATCGTATTTAACGACCTTTTCGACGGTTCGGCCACCCGTCCCTAACAAAGTAATATAGCCCGATTCTGGGAGATGAAAATTAGAAGCCGCACGTCTATCAAAGTGTGCATCTAAATCATCTCGCAAACGACGGACAAAAGAATGACCGAGAATTAAAATACTTGGGACACAACTTGACATGATAAGAATATCAGAGAAGGAAAAAATTAATAGGAATACCTTATCAATTGACTTCAGCCAGAGAGTTGACCTTGCGCGACCAGATTGAAGAGCAGAATGAATTGATGCACATACTGCTGTAGATTATATCACCACTCCTATCCGCTTCCTGCGCATTACATTCATGTGGCTACAAATTATCGGGGCTAATACCCACGTGTCCCATTACAATAGCTCCTTATCTCTAAAACTAGATGCAGGAAGCAATAAAATCTTTATTGGTATGCCAATAATTCCTTTTGGATTCTGGTTCGAATAAGACTATTACGAAAAGGATATGTTCAAAGGGGCCGAAGTTATGTTCGGCGAAATGTATGGCTTTGGCTAGTTACATTGTTCGAATATAAGAAATATAATACCGCTTGACCTCTCAAAGGTCATAAATAGCTATAAATATTGTGGACATGCATTTGACTAAAACTATCGTTTAGTGTGGGAATTAGGAGATTTTGTTTCACTGAATCGAATGGTAGTATTTTTGTCTTCATAGTATACACCGAACCGAAGATATGAACCTTGCAAAGTCATAGAGTTGAGAGATATCAGATAAAGTTGATTCACGCATAGCATTGTGGGTCTATCTAATATTTGACCACAATGCAATGCGCTGAGGCAAAATTGAAAAAATTCTCAACTACATCAATTAGGTGTGCTGCCTTGCTCGCTCGCTGAAGGCTCGCTCGCTGCGGCAGCAACTAGAAGTTTCGTATCCAACGCAAGAGATAAACAAACGTCACTATGCAACCGCATTGTCAGGGCGCAAGTCGAAACTACGGGATCAAATCGCGATGAATTTGCATATTTCCCGCAAAGAAACTTCGTCACATAACCGCATAGACTTCGTCATATAACCACAATAAATTCCTATTATTTTACTATAAGTATAGCCTGTGTATGTTAGTTAGACACATTAGAACTTCAGTTTACTGGAGAGTTAACATCGATTGTGATACAGTGAAGTGTAACGTATCTAATGTCATTGTGACCTGTAACCTTTATTAAAATTTCAAAAATTTAACTTGATTTGTGATTTTTGTGAGTTGTTGGGCGAAACAAGGGAGGCAATCCCCAACAGCGCGTTGTCGTTAAAAATGTTAAAGAATTGTCTGTCAGTTCCCGTTCATGCAAGCGTTTAACGTCAGCATAGGAAGAGCATAGGAATAGACGCCAATCAATGATTGCTGTGATCATAAAATCTATGGAGAAATGCAGTTTAGTGTCCATGCAATCTATTTGTAAATGGCAAGATATCATTCAGAACAACTTGCTCAGCCCATACACGCGCATATAGCTACAATGGAATGTCATTTCTCATTACGTTGAATTCCCAGGATAAATAATTGTTAGTATCGATTTTTTAATTTATATTAGATTCATAAACAGAAATCAAGAAATCAGAAATGTGAATGTCTTCGTTCAGTTCGTTTCGATTCTTTATATTTTTGTAAGAAGTTGCATCTTTAAACCTCTCTTAAAAATTTTACTCGGTAGAGCCGGCTTTCGAAATACTTTCGAAATCATTTCAATTCATGAAAACACGCAGAATTTTATAAAGCAAGTGTATGTTATGCTAGCAAAATGTATATATATATATATATTCGGACTACAATCCTGGTAAAAAATATTGGCGCACTTGACACTGACTGTGCGAAATTTGACTCCTACATCAATAACAAGCATAGCAACTTTTTAACTTTTTTTTTTTTTTTTTTGCCCACAAAATATATACAAGTAGGCTAGGGACCTTTGGAAATCTTGTTGGACTTTTATAGTAAGGCCCCTAGTTTTAGTATTCTAGTGTTAAAAGACTATGAAAGAAGAAATTATATACAAGCAGAAACTATTTACAACAAAATTGAAAGATGAAAAAATACTAAGAAATAAAATAGTACATTACTATCATTAGTGTTCCTAAGGCTATTGCTAAGGTTTTTATAATTTATTTACATTAATTAGATAATAAGTAAAGGGATTTTGCTTTTCTCTTAAAAGAAAAATAAGTTTTAGTATTTTTAATTTCGTCATCAAGAAAATTCCATAAAGAAATTCCTTTGTTAAATACAGTGTATATACGGTAGTTTGTTCTTTTATAACTCACATGTAACTTTGTAGAATTTCGTGTATTATAGTTGTGTACATCGTTATTTTGTTTGAAGTAATCATTATAAAAGTCCGGCAAATTTTGACAATAGTAGCGACGATACATGAATAAACTACATAAATAATCATTGATTTGGTAGATGTTCAAGATTTTCAAATCCAAAAATAGTGGTTTTGAATGTTCCATATAGGATTTAAAACTAATTAGTCGAACAATTTTCTTTTGCACATTCAGTAACTTTTGAAGCCTGGTTGGGTACGTATTTCCCCAAACTAGATTTCCGTACGTGAGGTATGGATAGACTAAAGCATAATATACCAATTTCAAACTGTTTTTGTTAGTAAAATGTCTTAATTTTGCAATCAAACCCGCGGATTTTATTACATTTTTCTGAACTGAGCTAATGTGGTTCTTCCATGGAAATTCGTGGTCAATTAATACGCCCAAAAACTTTACATAAGATGCTTGTTTAATAATATTGTTATTTATTTTGAGAGTAATTTCTTGATTCAATGGTTTATTTCTTGATTTAAAAATGATAAATTTTGTTTTGGATGGGTTGATTGATAATTTATTGGCATTTAGCCATGCCACTATTTTATTCATTTCCTTTTGTATAATGTCAGCTACTGTTTTTAAACATGAATTTGAACAAAGAGCATTTGTATCATCAGCATATAAAACAAAAGAAAGGATGTTACTACAATTTTCAATATCATTTATGTATATTAGAAATAAGAGTGGTCCAAGTATTGAACCCTGTGGGACTCCAGTCGTAACATTCATTTCATTTGACCTATGTTGCTTATATTTGACAATTTGGCTTCTTTCCTGTAAATAATTTGTAAACCACTGTAGACATATTCCTCTAATTCCGTAGTGTTCAAGTTTTTTTATTAAAATTTCGTGATTCACTGTGTCAAAGGCTTTAGAAAGATCAAGGAAAGTACCTATTGTATATAGACCTTCGTCCATTGCCTTCGAAATCTTATCGGTTAGCTCAAGAATGGCATGTTCAGTTGATTTATTTCTTCTAAAACCAAATTGATGTTCTGAAAGTATTTGATGTTTCTCAACATAGTTATATAGTCGTTTGTGCATAAGTTTTTCAAGTAATTTAGAAAAGCAATTTAAAACCGATATAGGTCTATAATTTTCAAAAAGGTTATTTTCATTAGCTTTATAAATAGGACTAACTATAGCTAGTTTCAAAAAGTTTGGTATTTTTCCAGTTTGAAACGATAAATTATAAATATATGTTAGAGGCTTGATTATATTTTCACTAATCTTTTTTATCATTTTCGCACTTACTTCATCATGTCCTGCACTTTTATTTTCATTTAAGTTATTAATTTCAATTTGCAATTCATATTCTGTCACAGGTTCAATAAACATACTTTCAACATAATTACCATTAAGATAGCTTTCGTATGTTATGTTATCATTTCCTGGAATTTTTTTTGCTAGTTGAGGGCCTATATTTACGAAATATTCGTTAAATTTGTTAGCAATTTCCTGAGGATTCGTAACATTGTTATTTGAACTCTTTTGTAAAAAAGTATCAGGTAGATTTTTTCTTGTTTTATTTCTGTTAAGAACTTCATTGATAGTTTGCCATGTTTTTTTTATCATTTTTGTACTTAAAAAATTGTTTTTCATAATAGGCCTTTTTTGCGGTTTTTATTACGTGATTCAGTTTGTTTTTGTATTTTTTATAGTCTGTCTCATTTTTGTGAGTTGGATTTTTAAGAAATTTTTTATAAAGTTTATTTTTCTTTGATATGGACTTAAATATACCATTTGTCATCCAGGGACTTTTTGTGTCATCCAGGGACTTTTTGTGTGCAACTCCCCTTTCCCCCGTTCAATGTTGTGTGTAGTGTGTTATACGTCCAAGGTCTTACACAACATTGATAAGGGGGATAGGGTGTGTTTGGATATGAAATTTTGCATAAAATGGGCAAGTATGTATATGGTAATGAGAAATGAAGTAAAAGTTATGCTATTTCGACGTTAAGTGCGCCAAGGATTTTTGACCAGGATTGAATCCTGGTCGAAAATATTGGCGCACTTGACACTGACTGTGCGAAATTTGACTCCCACAATAATAACAAGCATAGCAACCCCCCTTTCCCCCGTTCAATGTTGTGTGTAGTGTGTTATACGTCCAAGGTGTTACACAACATTGATAAGGGGGATAGGGGGTGTTTGGATATGAAATTTTGCATAAAATGGGGAAGTATGTATATGGTAATCAGAAATGAAGTAAAGGTTATGCTATTTCGACTAAGTGCGCCAAGGATTTTTGACCAGGATTGTAGGCTGATGAGCAATTAACGAGGTCCGATATTTCAATGGGGTGCCATCGTCTACGCCGGAATTTCCGGCGTCTCTTATATATATTGGGTCCATGCCAGTATATATTGCGCGAGTACTAAACTACTTCACTATAGTTACCTAAGCTAATATTATTTTTTAAATCTTTTCCTTGTATTAGAAGACGACAAAACAAATCAAATGGCACCTTTCAATTGGACTTTCAGAGGTGAGATCAAAGTTTTTGTTTCACAAAACGTGACGTTTAAAAATCCATTCACCATTAAAACCTCCCTCACATCGAGTTACCTTGTCTCCAGTTCAATATCGCGTAATACACAATTTCAGATACTGCTATAAACAAATGGCGATTTACTCGCCATTTATCCTATAGCGTTCGCCCAAAGAGAATTAGGGTAACGTAACTCTTTATTTCCTATTTAAAGTGTGTCGTAATGAAAAATTAGACTAACTTTACCGACGTGGCAATTAGCAAATGTATAAAACACGCAAAACTGGCTATAAACCCATTGCACTGACGTCACAAATCCTTAGAGTGTCCTCCAGATGCTCCCTAACAATATCTGTTCAGCCGGTACAACAACCACATACAGCGCAAAAATTAACCATTTTGATACAAATTTATTATAAATTTTACAAAATTTTCAGTTTGTTTACAAAAGTTATATTGCGCATAGATTGCTAATTTGTCCTCCAGATGCATCGTCACCGGCGCTGTTACGTCATGTGCAATGGGTCTATTCAACAATTATGCTATCAAATTTTGGTTCTCTATCCCCTGCTCTCCTTTCTCACCATTTCTCGTCAGCCTGTCTATATCTTCGCCTCCTAAAAGCAACACATCAGGGAGGAATCACTTTATGTGTGCTTCCTGTAGTTGAACCAATTAGGTATTTACTAATATATCACTTTGATACTTAAAATTATAGTAATGGTATTGCTAGAAAATGATATTCTAGGGAATTCGGGCACTGCCCTTCTTCAGGCTGGTCATGCCCAAAAATAATTTGTAGTCATTTTGCCAATCAATAGGCTGCAGAAAGCAGTAACAAAACTCGGCGTAACGATGCAAAAAAAACTACTTAAAATTCCACATAATTTATTGCAAGAATTAAATTTTTTCAATTTGATTTTTGTTTAGATAAACTGACTAACTATGGGAACAAGTTTGTCATAGGATTTACTTCCCAATATTCCTTGCGTACCTACGGTTACGTTGGAATAGCAATCGCAGCCCACTTCGATACAAATGTCACAATTATCACACAATCAACTTCGAGCGTTCCGTTGAACGTCGCCATCCATATGAAAGAAGGAGATTTCTTGGAGTATGGTCTGCCGCACTCCCTGCGAATGCAAGGAATCCAAAATAATGGTATTCAGGTTTCGTCAACAATGAATATTTCTGTGGCGTGTTTCAATTATTATACAGGTGGTGATGGATACCTAGCACTACCAACTGACGCACTAGGTGTAACATATGTTGTTGCATCATATACACCATACAATAGCGTTGCAAGAGCTAAAATTGGTATAGTGTCAATACATGACGAAACAACCATTTTAATTCAACCAATTAAGAATGCCGTTATTGAAATTGGTGGAACCGCGTATACTCACGCGGACACGATCTATGTTTCTTTGGGTACACTGCAGTCTATGCAAGTAACGAGTAAATCGGATTTATCGGGGACAATGATATTCGCTTCTAAAGCAGTATCTGTCGTCTGTGGGGTGGATTTGGGGATTCCTGGCAGCACTGGAAGTTATGACAGATTAGAATCATTTCTTTTACCTGTCACACAATGGGGAAAACAGTACATCTTAACAACGGTCGGATCAACGAACAAAAACCAAGGAGATATTTTCCGAATTTTTGCCTTTGAAAATAGTACGGTTGTCCACAGTGCATACTGGACCAAAGTTTTGTTATCCGGCACTTATACTGAATTGATATTAGGCGAAAATCTTACATCGTTTGTGAACTGCAATAAACCTTGTCAAGTGGTACAATACATAAGGGGGGAAACAATTGGCTCGAAAAAGGCGGACACTTCGATGATTATCCTTCCTTCGATTAAACAGTTTAAATCATACTATCGTGTTCTTTGTAGTCATATTTCAGGTTTTTACAGTTCTGCAACAATTATGATTGAGGAACGTTTAACCAACGGTTTGTTTCTAAATGGAGTGAAAATGAGTTATCTAAATTGGATTAAAATTTCGGGGACAAAATATGTTTGGACAGTGGTTGGTATGCCTGGAACAAAACTTGCTACCTTCTATCATTCTTCGCGTGATGGTAACTTTGGACTGCTGGTGTATGGCTGGAATGGCGATAATTCGTATGCTTACCCCGGTGGATTCACTTTCCAACACAACAGAACTTGTAAGTAATTGCCAGTCTTCGAAAAAAGCGAAATCTTGCAATCCTACTTTGTTCAGCGTTTATATAAGTAAAATACACGCTTACGGCCTAAAAATATGTTACATTTCTAACAAACTTGAGTTAAGCAAAAACCTGCGTAAATTGATTTAAAACAAATTATTTTCAATAACAACATTCTATTCAAAAACATTGCGGTGTGTGGAGTAAATATATCCACATACTAGAAATACATGCATGTAGTAACCCCTCGCCATTATTTTCCAAACATTAAATTAACATGAAGTATTCAGAAATGGCCCTCTGAACGCAGGCTCGCGCTCAAGTGTTGCCATGATATTCTTAAATTTTTAATTCAGTTTCATATTTTTTGTACAAAACTGCAAAATAGTTGAAAGATTCGTACTTTTAACCATACAACAATAAATTTCCGAAATGCATACTGTAGGTATATTATTTTGCATTTTGTGAGCTTTGATTTAATGTAAAATTTAACTTGAAACGCTTCGTAAAATGTTTTGAAATGTTCATTCAAGTAAACTACATTTTGCCGATAAACTGTTTTTACTTAATAAAACATAATATTACTAAAATTACTAAACTGGCCACATCCCGCTAAGATTTTCAAACGGGGAAAAACGTTTGATAAACGGGGAAAGACGTTTGATCATTCCAAATTCAATTTTCGTTCAATCATGTGATCAAATTGTTTCATCATTTTGGTCACATGACTTCACGATTTTGTTATCAATTTATTCTTGTACATGGGTTTCTAATTTTACTATCCAATCAGGTGCGTAGTTTTGAATTAAACGTCAGAAATTCGTTACTCAACAGTCAAGTTATTCAAACGTAAACAAGTTCACAAACATCCAAACGAAGGTCAATGCAACAGAATATATGAAATACTCGTTTTATGTTCATTCAGTTTAAAGTTCCATAATCGTAATGAACAATCTATCTAGTATCTATCTTATAATATGATCTCCCTTTTAGCGAAAATATGATCTCCATCTTGTAATATACTGAGTTGTTTCGAAGTTGACTGGGAATAATTATTATAAATAGCACTGTCAAATCGTGAAGTCATGTGACCAAAATGATGAAACAATTTGATCACATGATTGAACGAAAATTGAATTTGGAATTATCAAACGTCTTTTCCCGTTTATCAAACGTCTTTCCCCGTTTGAAATTCTTAGCGGGATGTGGCCAGTTTAGTGATTTTAGTAATAAGTTAATACAAATAAAACAAATTGTTAGGTAATTTCAGTTCAGTCTTCAAATCAATTTGTTCGCCTTTACATTTTAAGATTTCTTCTCAAATTAAACGGTAATTTATGAAATTAGAGCTTCGTTGAAAATGAAAACAGTTCATGTTTTTAGGCAAAAAGTTAAAGCAACAAAATTCGTAAACGTTTAATAAATATTCAAAGCAAACTTGCCGTATATTTCACGATTTCCCATATAGTAAATCAATTCTTCTCATTTCTTCAAACAAAATTGCTTCAAGCTTGTTGTATATGAAACGATTTTCCAAATATATGTCTTTAAAAATTGAAATCTTGCTTATCCCACTCCTGCAAGCAATCAGCCACATTTTTGAGATCAGTCACGATGACCACCCACTCAAGATCGTTGGTCACGCCCGCGATTATTGATGAACTTTAGACTTCGCTAATGCTTTCGTTTCCCCGAGTGTAAATAGCCGGGGGGAATTAGTACCCTCGCACGGCGCTTCGCGCTGTCGGCTCGGGGACTAGCATATCGACATTTTTCTTTGCCGAGAATGAAGCATCAACGAGAAAAATTGTTTCCACAATTCGACAATAGTTTTTACTAGAAACTTATATTACATGCGTATAGTATATAATTGAAATTGATAGCCACTCTCTTAATAAAAAAAAGTATATTTATTATGTTTGTCATGCCATGTGCACAAAACATTGTGACAAAAGACGATTGTCTTCGTTATTATTGCTGCCGAAGGCAGCCTCCTATTCTTGACGATGTGTTATAGCGCATTTGAATTTCCCGCCAACAGTATTATAAACTTGAAGCGTATCTCGATTTTGGGTCGGCAGTTGTGACGTCATATTATGACGTTGCAGTAAGGAATTTACATTGGAGTATTGTCATACCCCAGGAGTTCACAATAGCAAATCGATGACTGCCGAATACTGTGTTTAGCGACTGCGAACGACGTACCAAGTATGGCGTTTAAAAATATTTCGATCAGCAAGCTTTGCAGCCATTTTAAAGGCGGTTTTCCAGTCATCGCACGAAGCTCCTCGCAGCTCGCTGCGAGTGCTTGCATCTAATTAAAATTAACTCCTAAACATTGTGATTGATGAAAGTGCTCATGCATGCACTCGCAGCGAGGAGCTTTGTGCGAAGACTGGAAATCCGCCTTAACACGAGGTCAGGAGGGAAGCAAAGACATACTTTGTATAAATACTGGCCTTATATTCAAGTTTTGTGAGAAAGGGAGATCGTTTAGAGGTATGTCAATTTGCTCGATTTTTTCTTTTCTTCTAAGCTCAATTCACAGCGCGAATTTGTATGTATATATATATATTTTCATACACTACTAATGAGAAATGTCTGTGTGTACTACAGTACTAGCCTAAAACATAGTCTCTCATACATGCCCATACCCATGGCTATGAATGTTTAGCTCCACGGTTAAATTTAACTTTAAATATATTTCATTTATTAATGTAGCATATTCATCATGCAGAATATTATAAATATATTCCTATTATCCTATAGCAACCCAGTGTGGATTGTTGTCTGCCTATATTAACTTACCAGCAGTTACAAGGTATGATGGTTAGACTGTAAAAATATACCTCCGAGATATGTCCATTGTTAGCACAATACGAAATAATCCTACCAGCCTTCATTCATGTATTCACCTGGCTGTGTCACCACCACATTTCAGGATATACTATATTTTTTGATAATGCTCACAATTTCTTTCCTATATAGTTTTGCAGTTCTGACTGTGTACAATCTTAGTCTTTACAAATGAATGGTGCCATCTGAAGCTGACGTATTAAACAAAAATGTTGACAAATAGATTTTGTCTCTCATCAGCAGATTGTTCAGTTGTTCTGCAATAGAGGTAGCCTTGAAGGTGCCATTAAAACAATAATTGGGACAAAAACTGACTTGGTATTTCTATACATGTAATTGTTATTAAATTCTATGTGTCCAATGATTCATTCAAGTATTATTATTGTTTATACGTACATATGGTATTTTGACTATTATTCTACAGTATTGAGTGGCAAGCTAGCCGTGGCAACTGGTCATGGTATGCTAATCAGTAGCGTAGCCAGCCTGAAAATTTACTCCTGCTATGTAAATTTCAAAGCATTAATCATCGAGTCCGTGTCTAAGGAATGTAAATCACGTGTATGGCACGAACAGCTAGACAGGTAAATACACAACCATATCTTTTCACCCGAGAACGACCTTGTTTTACCTCGAACGGGCCAAAATAATCGATGCAAACGTTTGTAAATGGTGGCTAATTATTTGGCGATATTCTGTCCCGAGGAAAATTTCCCATGAACTGCTCTCCAGGACGAACATTCCTTCTCATACACTCAAGACACTTTCTCAACGCACGCCTTACGGCCGATCTTCCCTTGACAATCCAGAATTTACTTCTCAAATTCGCGAGCACCGTCTCTTGCCCCATGTGGCCAATATCTTCATGGTAGCTTTGTACTATAATGTCCGTGACGTGATTCTTATTCGGTAAGATTACAGGGTGTTTCACATTTTCGTCAGCAGGAGCATTTCCCAAACGACCACCAACGATCATTACACCATTTTTAAGTTGTGGATTTAAACGATAAATCGAATGGATTTCTTCATTATTGCTCCGTTCGCAGCAAGATTCTTGTCACTCAAAATTCTCAAGATTTCAGGAAAGGAAACCCTTTGGACACGACGTAAAATTTCTCTTTCGGCGTTCTGGATCTCGCCCACAGTAAGATGCTTATTTGTTTCCTTTGACTTTTCAAACAGCCACTGTCTATATCGCAATAACCACGCGACTGATCTTTTCAACTTCCACCAAGACGAGTAACACTGTATCAATTTATCCAAAGGGTTTTCATCACTAGCAGTGGTGTAGACTTGGATCTCCTTCCCCACTTCGTGATCATCATCCTTTAACTTTGAGACTTCAATCATAGCCGGCCAGGAACTTGCTTCTTGCCATAGGAACTGTGGGCCCGTTATCCACCGATTATTCTTCATTGAATTTTCCAACTTCATGCCTTTAGAACCGTCATCAGCTGGATTTGCATCCGTGTTAACATACCTCCATTCCTTTGGTGATGATTCACTGTGTATGATAGTTAACCGATTGGATTCGAATGTATGAAATCTCTTGGATTCGTTAACAATACACTTTAGCACTGAAGTAGAGTCAGTCCAGTGATAAACTCGTTGAATTTCCATGTCTAAATCCTCTTGTATCAGCACTCTAAATTTCAACGAGACAACAGCAGCGTTGAGTTCTAATCTTGGTATAGAGATTTCCCAATCGTGCCTTTCCCATAACGAACGCACAATGAATACAGCCATTGACGTCTACCAGGCGAAGATATGCTACGGCTGAGTATCCTACACGCGATGCGTCAGAAAACAGATGCAGTTCTACGGATTTTATGTCACCAAGCGTGTCAGGTTTAAAACAACGGTCGACTTGTAGCTCTGCGAGTTTAGGTAAATCTTCGAGCCATCGTATCCACTGCGTTCTTTCTGTTTCTCCAATTTGATCGTCCCATCCAATTTTCATCCGACTTAGCATCTGGAGCAGCAGCTTAGCCTTCATTGTGAATGGAGCTATAAATCCAAGGGGATCAAACATTGAGTAGATTACGGACAATATTCCTCGACGAGTCTTCGGCTTATTGCTAACCACTGTGAATCTTTCTTGTGAAATCTCCCAAACGAATTTATCTTCTTCCACATTCCACTTAACCCCGAGGGTTCTTTCTGTAGGCAAATGTTCTATCTCCAAATTAGCGACTGATTTAGCTCGTTCACTCTCTGGGATAGCTGCTAAGACTTCTCGGTCGTTACTGCATCATTTTGTTAAGCGAAATCCACCTCTGGCTAATAATTCACGGAGTTGATCTACTAAGTTAACAGCTTTCTGGGTTGTACTCGTTGACTTCATTAGATCGTCTACGTACATGTTCTTCTTAACTGTCTCTACCGCTTCAGGTTCTATACCATCTTTCTCCAGATCTGCTGTTTTCTTCAGGCAGAAATCGGCAATACTGGGGGAAGATTTCGCTCCAAAAACGTGTTTCGTCATCCGATATTCAACCAGTTGTTTGGTTAGATCACCGTCCGGCCACCACAAGAACCTTAGAACATCACGACCTCTTGGATCAACGATTACTTGATGAAACATCGATTCGATGTCTGCTACAATTCCGACGGATTCTTTCCGAAAACGACTTAATACCCCAACCAGACGATTCGCTTCGTCTGGGCCTTGCAATAGCTGTTGGTTTAGGGATGTCTGTTTATACTTGGCTGCACAGTCATAAACAACTCTCACTTTATCTGGCTTTAAGTGATGCACCACAGGATGATGTGGGAGATACCATACAGGTTTGTCAGTCACGTTTAGCTCTTCATCTGGAACTCTTTCAGCATGTCTGAAATGTCAGACATGGTGAATTTGTATTTCAACAACAGATCTCCATCTTTCAACAGCCGTCGCCTCAGCAGTTCGCACCTTCGAACGGCGAGGGCTCGATTATTTGGTAGATCAGGTGGATATGATTTCCACGGTAATGAAACTTGATAATGACCATTCACTTTCTGGATCGAATCTTCCATCATCTTTAACGCTCTTTTATCTTCTACCGATGGACCAGGTCTGGTATCGACTATAGTGTCCCCAAAATCAGTCTTCCAAAGACCTTCAATTTACTGTCTAAGGGTATTCTCTTCAAACTCGCCTTCTTCCACTCCGTCTCGCACTGGTGTATTCACGACCAACTGAGAGTTATCAATATCACTTTGTTGAGAAGAGCTCAAACACTTCGCATCATCTAACCGTTCTTCATTCACCGGGTATGCTGTCTTTAATTCATCGTTTTCAAATTCCCTGATTTGATTAAAGAAACTTGTTTCGTTCGATGTACTCGTTTGAAGAAGATTAACAGAATATTCCGAGCTCCCCTTTTCGCTCCCAACTGATCCCATAATCGTCCAACCGAGACTGTAACGAACTGCTGTTGGCTCACTCGTTGGCTACTGCCTTGTACTCGAGCGGTAAGAATAATTGCGGGATCTCCTTCAATCCAATTATCAGCACTAGTAACTTTGTTGCACTGAGCTTCGCTAAGGTCAATTTCTGAAGGTGCGGCCATCTCCCTAGATCTTGCTTTCTTGGGATACAATCTTTTGATATAGGGATATCCTTGACTGTTCGAACATTTTCAAGTTCAACTACTGTTGTCCCATCCATAGATTCCACTACAATGTCTACAAGTTGACTTTCTACATTCTGTGAGCCGGTCATTCCTGTTAGAGTAAAGTTCATCTTCTTACCATAGAATTGCAACTTCTTAGTCCGCTCTTCCTGACAGAGTGTTACCTCCGAACCACTGTCCAGTAGTGCATATGTCTCTACATAACTGTCTCCATTCTTTGCTCGAACCTTTACTGGTATCACTCCCAGACATACGCGAGATTCACCGGCCGCAGTTGCAGCAATCACCTTATCTTCACCGCTAATTTCACCATTGGATGGTTGTTGCCCAGCTCCTCCTGACCTTTGTGGTATGTCCTTTCCTTTCTTTTCTACTTCCATCACATCTACTGGATGTAACAATGTATGGTGTTCCTTTCCACAACCAGTGGATTGGCATCGAAAGTCTTTCTTTAGACACATCCGAGCATAATGACCAACTGCTAGGCACTTAAAAGGGAGTGACTTCTCTGTGACAACCTTCTTGCGCTCCGTCAATGAAAGTAATCGAAATTTTTCACATTGCCATATTCCATGCGGGCCAGAACACATGGAGCAATTTCTTCGTGAAACCCTCGAATTCAACTTCTCATTCTCATCCCTTTTCATTCCTACCATTAACGCAATGTTCTCTTTGTTACAGCGCCCACCTTTCTCGTTATTTCTCCATTTCTCCTTAGCCCTGTCCTTACTATCACTAGAAGTGAGGCAACCTCGTACCCAGGATCTTTCTTTAGGAAAGACCCTGGCAGCAGCTGGACACGTGCCTCGTCAAAAATTTAGTGCCCGAGGGGGTGTGGGGAAAGTATCAAATTACATCAACATGCTTCCAGTGCGATATTCGTTAAAAACATAAATTTTGCGAATTATTAAGTTCAACATACTTGCTAATTTTTGTTTATTTTCTTCGCTTTGAATTTACAAGGACATTCTTACCTTTTTACTAACAGTCAAGTCAAGAAACCAAGCAAATCGTTACTCGCAGTGCTTTCTCGGGTTGTTAATTCAGTATTGAATGCTCTCTCTTCACACTCGAGCGCGGTTTTATAACACACGTTTATTGTAATGTTTTTTGTAATGTCTTGTCTAGGTCTAGGACTAGAGCCCAATATTAGCAAATGTAAACATTTGATACTAGCCAGACAGAGAAATGTCTGTCAGTGATTTATCTTTAAAATTTTGGATTTAGTACATAATTCGTATTCGTTAATTATTATAGTAAAGGCTTTAGCCTTATATAGTCATTTGCAACTATTAAGTAAAACAAGGCTCTCAGATACATTTGTATATTCATTTGATAGTGTCATAGTGATACATGCATTTACACACAAGCAATCCTGCATATGACAGAGACGATACAAGCTGTCCATTCAAAAATAACGGTATTGTATTCCACAAAGCAAAAATTTAAATCTCACTTGTAGTATTAAGAATATAAAGCAAAAAATTAAAGCTTGTGTCAAAACGAAAGCTGTTTATAAAATGTATAAATGTAGTAAACACTACTAAACAGTGCTCATTGAACGTACATATAATTGTAATATATTGTCGTTTGACTTATCTTTGGTGTATGATTTTAATACCGTAGATTTTCAACAGACAGCTATACTTTGACATATACCATGATCGTTGGGTTTCAGCAATGCCAATGGCCAATTTATAGTCTTTTGACGGGCTTTAAGTTTTTAATAAAGCCTTTTATATATAAATCAACAATCTGGATACAGTTGGCGATATTTCGGAAATCAAAAGATCTCGCTATTTCGTTGCAATTCCACATCTCATCAAATAAATTCTTTTGGTCCGAGTATCAGGATAGACTTTTACACTATTAAAAATAAATAATAGCCACATCGGTCGGATTCTGAGATATATATTTTCTTGTACTTTGTAGGCTTATTGCCACGCCGCCAACGCGTGCTTTTCTTTGGCAAGTCTATATATAAACGTATTGAAATCTGATCCAACTTGCTTGAATTGTAACTCGACACTACGTTATAGAGTAGAAAGTCACATCACGATATAAATATTAATTTAGGAGTTCTCTTCACGATTTCTTCTTGCGAATTTAAATTTCATCGCCCAAAGTTGCAATTTTTACAACGCGTCAAACACACTCCTCTCCCACTCCACCCACAGAAAAATGTCAATTTAACACCCAAAAAGTAGGAGCCACGTGACCAGCCGCTGCCAGGGTCTTTCCCAAAGAAAGATCCTGGGTACGAGGTTGGAGGTGAGGTCATCTCCAAATTCATTGTTCATCAAAGTAGCTTTCTTCTTGATGAAATTAAGAAAATCTTCAAATCGTGGTGTGGAATTACCCTCATATATCTTTCCAGCTTCCTCAGCCGATCTTGCTCTCATGAACATCGGAAGTTTTCTATTTAACTCCTTCAAGGTGTTCACATGATCTAAGTCGAGATTATCTAAAGTGCGAGCTGCGAGTTGCGAGCTGCGAGTTGCGAGTTGCGAGCTGCGAGCTGCGAGTTGCGAGTTGCGAGTTACGAGTATATTGTTAATTTCTAATAACATCGGGTTTAATTTTAACCCAGGGTTAACACTAACCTAGCTTTGAAGCACCGAACCAGGTGTTTACAACTGTGGTTTACACTAAAAATTCAAATTGAAAACTGTATGGCATCCTGGCGGATGGGATTTTAGCTTTGTCTCAATTTGGCGCCAATTTTCAGCTTTTGAAATAAACATTCATTGCATTTATTTTTATACTTACAAACTTGTAAATAGCAATCGTTTTGATATACTGATGGTTTTTTCCCGTGTTTAGATAAAGTTTATGTATGTATATGTATGTCTATGTATAAATTGTATAAAATAAATTGTACTTCCGATGAAAAGGACTTGAGTTTTATAGGGTTCCCAGCGTTCAGTATATATAAACAAACTGAGTCGGTGTCTGGTCATACTTACTAATAAAATTAAATAACCATTTTAAGATTAGAAAGCACAAAATGGTCTGGATAACTACTAGATTTAATTAAACACAGAAACGGCAAATATAAACTTGCACTTTTATTTTCAATATAATTATTTTAATTCTTGAACATACGTATCGATGGATCTAACAAAGTAAACAAACAAGTAAAGGCCGATTTTCATCTCGTCCGTATCGTAGCATTTTCTCATTTGTGTCGAAGTCATTATTTCCACTCTAGTGGTCAGGAAACAAAGAAATACGCTTCGCTACGATACGGTTGAAGTGAAAAACCGGCTTAAAGTGCACTGAAAATGTGTTGAAATTAACGAATTTAGTTACAGGAACCTTATTAAACTTCGAAGGTCATTAATATTTATAAAACAAAAAACCCTTCGACTTTGCCTTCCATGTCGTCCATATTACACCCATTTTCAAAATTACGCGACCTCCCTGAAAAATACTCAAATGTCAAATGTCAGTTTTATGTCACAAAAACTGCTAAAAATAGCAAACGTATACACAAACTGGCTAAAGACATTTTAAATCGTATTTAATACCAAAACTGAACAAAAATGAGCTAGATAACTTAGATATACAAACTAAAGCACTATACAAACCATCACAACAGAAATATGTGCCGTGAATAACTTTTAAAGTTTGAAAAAACAATTTATCCTGGAATTTAGCTGTCCGTATAAAACACGCGCGCTAGACTATAACGATATGTTATGATTTTGTTTGTGCTTAAATTTTGCAATAATTCTCACTAAAATATCTTGAAAATCATTGTAAGCATGTTTATATAAAGCATACAAAGCGTATACATCGACAAGGAACCGCAAAACTCGAAGTTTAAACTTCGTGACCGAATGACATAAAACTGACATGTCGACTCTAGCATTTTCGTCCTTGGTCGCGTAATTTTGAAAACGGGTGTAATATATTTTCAAAGCCTAATTCAAAGCGAGGATAGCGACTCGCAACTCGCAACTCGCAGCTCGCAACTCGCAGCTCGCAAAATAGCCGACCCCATCTAAGTCACTGACATATTCTGGACCCATTCCCTTAAGTGTCCGATTAGTGGACTCAAGATGCCGTGCAAACTCAAGCAATGAAGGACCATCAGCTTTCTTTATATTGTGTAAATTGACTAACTTCTTAATGTGGGCCCTAGCAATTATATGTGGCTTACCAAAGTTCTCAGTCAGGGTCTTCTTAGCAACACAATATCCTTCATCTGCAGGCAAATTGACGCAGGTTTCAATGGCTTCCTTTGTCTTACCATGGCAATGCTGAATCAATAGTTGCAACTTTGATTCGTCACTGTCATTGTTTCTTTCAAGACATGTTTCAAAATTGTGCATAAATGAGGGGAACTTGATAGGATTCCCATCAAAGTGCATATATTATATCTTTGGTGTGGCAACCACTTGCTTCAGCCTTAACAATCTCAATGTTAGTGTCTATTTTCCCCGAAACTTGTGCTCCATGGTTTGAATTTTAGGG
>CACRXK020007463.1:0-22762 GCA_902702795.2 Paramuricea clavata
GGAATACTAGCCCTAAATTTACCCGGGAAATTTAGTTGAAAACAAAGGATTTCTTTGTCTTCTAATTTTCCCCTGCATGCTTGATGAGGGAAATTTAGAAGACAAAAGCGTACCTCATTAGTCATTACCTCTGATTGGAGAGCTGTACCTCATCGAAAATCATCGGCACAACTATGGACAGTATCTGACGACACCGTCCCGTACACATTCGAACAATCACTTTGCCAGCTTTTATTCCCTAATCTTGAACATTACATTTGTGGGAGAAAATTCCGTTTTTGCGCATGCCTAAAACGAATGAACACGGAGATGTGTTTCTGCGCGTGCGTATGTATGAAAAGTGTTCGTACCACAATCATAAGACAATCAAACAGCATTCAAAACAGGCAACACACCACGCGCGATTCCCTCGGCAACTATGATATTACAAAGTAATAGCATAGCATTACGGTCGGTTAGTGATGAAATGTCCCTCAAGCCTCGAGACTTTTACTAAACCTCTCTCGGCTTTCGGGTACATTTAATCACTAATCGCCCTGAATGCCATGCTATTACTTATAATAAATAAAATTGAAGAATCTACGATGCAGGGTATAATTTCAGTCGCCGCTGTAGCGGAAAGTTTGATTTTTTAAGCTATATGGTTAATGCCATTTGGTCATAACTGTCGAGACACTTTCGCGTCACAACCCCTCAAATTTTGCTTCGAAAAGGCAGGCGCTTGCGGGTTGGAATTATGCGTTCTCTACTAAATAAAGTTCAATCAATCAATTATTAATGTCTAACAGCAATATGTGAACAGTGAACTGTAAAATGCCCAAATTAAAAACTTCTTCAGACATTAAAAAAATTTAATAAAATTTCTATACCCAAAAGTTTCGCCGATTGGGGCTTCTTCGATGTAATAACTGATTATCTGTTTATAAAATATTTTAAAATCCTGATTGATTAGGAACCAGGGACCACATATTCCGATCAATCTGGACTTTTAGTCTTTTGAAAAAGTACTATTTTGATAAGACAGTGGATATGATAAATAATTGATTGCATTCACAATATATCTTACCCTTACTTATATAAGTTATTAATACTGAGAGTTATTAAGAAAAACATTATTATTAATATATAGACTAGAATCATCACTACTTCTGGAATATCACGCTTACTGCTATCCATGCAGTGTTTGTAGGCCTTGAATCGTTTTCACTTAAGAAACAAAGAAAAAAAGCCGTCCAACCAAGGCAAGCGACAAGATTTCAACTCAAGTGTTAGAGCTTTGGGCTCACGGTTGAAAACGAAAACAATTTGCACCGAATTTGAAGAAGTCAATTTATTATTGTCTCTCTGGGACGAAAAGTCAAAAAAGTGTCAGGATTTTGGGCATTTCCATCGAAATTTCCAGCAACAAATCTCATCAAAAACTGAAAAGTAATCGGCGCTTTCTCGCAGTAATGTTCCCGCTTTATTAGTGGTGAAGTAAATCAGTTTTCATTCTTGACATAATGGAGTGCCAGTGGTCACAAATTCATTCGTTACTTGACTAGGAGTAAGTGCAGGACTAACAAGTCATTGATTCCAATTTATCCGCATTTCACTGTATATGAAGTATTACCAAAATGATTAATACTGCTGGCATTGGCTACATAATTCCAACATGGCTATTGAGCACTGCGATTGGAGAACTAATAATAAGCATCCTTGGTATCATCGCAAACCTTCTTCTACTTTACGCCCACATGAAAGATCCTTGCAAAGTTCTAAAATGCTCTTCTTCATCGTTTATAATCAACATCGCTGTCATCGACCTTTTGGCATCATTTTCATCGCTAGTAGAGTCTGTACTTCTAGTCTTCCTTGAAGATTCTTACGAACATTGGTTACATAATTATCCAAGGTTTAAAATTTTGTATTCAATAACGTCGTTTCAATTTATAATCATGTTCAGCTCGTTTTTAAGTCTATCCATAGTGCGTTTTTCGTCGGTCGCGTTTCCACTATGGCAGCGCGTGAAAATTACAACTCGCGTGTGTCGGTATTGGTTAGCAGCGATGTGGCTATTTCATGGCACCTCCGAGGGGATAGCAAATTTCCTAGTTCACTTTTACGGTTATGTATTTGGTATTCGGTTAGGCAAATTGGTTTTTGTGTCATTGTTACTTGTATTCACCCAAAGTTTTTATCTCGCCTCGTATATTTCAATTAAGAAGCAAAGAAACAACCTGTCCAACATACAAGACCTGAGTGAATCTAGCATTAGAGCGACTCGGGTTCGACTAGAAAACGAAAAGAATTTTCTAACAACCATTGCACTCGTCTGTTTGATATCCGCCATAGCATTTATACCATATTTAACTTTGGCGCCATTTGTTATAGTCAGTCTGGCTAGCGCTGGTGAGATATTCTCGGAGACGGAGTTGATTCTACTGAAACTGTTTACAGTATGGGATATGATTATTCTGACTCTAAATCACGTTGTGAATGTGCCAATCTACGTGTGGCGTATGAAAAAATATCGCAAGACGTTTAAAAAGCTTTTCTGTATCGATGGGTGAAAAACTGAAATTCATCGGTTCTATCAGTAGAATCACGCTAACTCAAACTCGCTTAATTAAAGTCGAACTCCTCGCTAAATCGAACTAAATCCAAATTCCCCTGGATTTGACCCAATTTTTACAGTAATTTAATCGGATTAACTCTAATTTAATCGGGTTAACTCGAACTCGCTCAACCCGAACCTCGTTAACTTGAACAAATTTCATTTTCCCTTGGTCAAATTTACCCGGTTAACTGGAACTGTATCATTTTTGAGAACTTGGATCAGCAAACCTCAAATATTTCACAACATCAGTAGCACATTGACAAGTCGGAAGCTTGGATTTCTAACAGACAACGGCAATTTAATTGGTCTTATAATATATACAAACGTAATAAAGGTAGGGTCGGGCGGTTTATCGATAAAACCGAAAAAAACGATTTTTTTAAAAAACCGATTCAATCCATTTTTGACCGAAAAACGGGGAAAAAATCGGGAAAATACTTGAAACTTGCAGAAATAGCGACAGGCCTGCCGAGAGGGGGGCAGGGGGGGGGGGGCAAAATGCCCCGGGCCCAGAGATTCTGGGGGCCCCTAGAAATTTTTTGTTGGGCCCCAGTCATTTTTTTGCCGCGCGAAATATTTCCGTTTTGGGGTCAAAATATTTGTGTTTTGGAGGCAAAGAACCGAAATTTGGTATGAAAAATTTGCAGGAAATTCCCACCGGAGTGGGGTGGGAGAGATTGGAGTCCGAAACATTTCTTTCCGAAAAAAAATTTTTGACTAGGGGCCCCCTAAGAAAAATTTGCCCCGGGCCCCCGTTTTGTGCCCTGCCTTATTTCAGATGTGTGCAAAAGCGAAAATAAGACCGAAATATTCATATTTTTTTACCCAGTATTTCCACTATTTTATAAAATTTCCTTTAAATTTTCATAAGGAAATTTTCATTATAAAAAACATCGGTTTTTCCGCTTTTCCCGACGGTTTTCGCTTTTTCCCCTGTACCGCCCAACCCTAATAAAGGGTTCGACAACTTGCGTCGATCATTACTGCATGATCTAGCTAACTGTTGCGGAAAAGTGCAACAATTTTAATTATAATTTAAGAAGTAACGGCAAATTTCTAAGACTGTCAAAACCAACTGATACAAACTCTATGAAGAGAAGTTTTATGGGGGCTAAGACCTGGAATCAGCATCTAAATGATAAATTGTAAATATATATAATTCTATTCTCTTACTTGTAAACGCCATTACACGGCCCTATGAAAATCAATATCAATTGATAGGTTACCGTGTATAAATATAATTAAATACAATACAAATACAACTGTATAATGTTGGTAGGTATACTGTTAAACACTGTGATAGGTACTGTTTAACTTAGATAACAGTAGTACAAACTTTGCAAGCTCTTTATAGGGTGCACCATGATGGCTCACAATTGTGATTAATAATAAAACGGCTATACCTTATTAACATAATAAACGAAATCCAACATACACCACCAGTTAACTCAAACCCCCCGGCGCTAACTCGAATGATTTTCCCTTGGCAGTTCGTGAGGTTGTATAGCAATTATAGGAATTAATACTTACGTATCGTGAGGTTTGAAATTACAAAACGGCTATACCTTATTAACATAACAAACGAAATCCAACAAACACCACCAGTTAACTCAAACCCCCCGGCGCTAACTCGAACAATTTTCCCTTGGGAGTTCGTGAGGTTGTACAGTATAGCAATCATAGGAATTAATACTTGCGTATCGTGAGGTTTGAAATTACTGAAAGTTGTTAATATTGGACATGTTTCGCCTGCTATGTAAGTAAAGTATATTAATGCAATCCCAAAAGTAATATCCGATATTACTTTGTAAAAACGTGCCGAGATACACCGGACGATTCGACAACGCGGCGCAATTTTTCAGTTTTTGAAAGTTTACAATAAAATAGCCTATGAAAGGAAATTTTACTGAAAGATATGTAAACCAAATAACTCAAACTGTTATAGCGCTTTTACATATTTGAAAAACTTATAGTTATACTAGGATCGAAGTTATCGGTAAATGAAAATAAAAAAATCGCGTCGCGTTGTAATCGCGTCCGGTGTGTTTGTGCCTTAACCGAGATCGAAGTTTGAACAAGTCGATATAAGAATGTGTTCGCATTGCTTGTATGTTCCCCGCAGTTGTTGCAACTAGTCTGGAACAAGTTGTTATTTCCTTGTTACAAGGTTGATGTCGGTAACAGACTCAGACTTATTGGAACATCTTATTGCGAGTCTGTTGTCCTCATCGACCTTGTTACAAGATGATAACAAGTTGTTCCTACAGACTTGTCAACAACTGGAAAAATCTTTTTTCACAGATCGTGAGATTTTCACGCGTGTTGTTGCCGTGCGGTATAAATCTCAAAACTATGTAACTGTTTTTTGTTATTAACTTTTGTAATATCGGTCCTAAAGTACCGTGCTAAAACATCATGCTTTCATTTAAGGCCCTGGCCCCGGTCACACTATATTGCGTATGAGAGAAACGTATATGAGAAGCGTATGAAAATTAATGAAATCAACTTTTCATACGCACAAAAATCCCAACGTATGAGTACCGTCAAAAAATGCCAGCGTATGAGTACCGTACATCTGGCGTACCTCTAGCGTATTCATCGTGTGCCTAGAGTATGCTTATTGTATAAAACACTACGTCCGAATACGCACAAAATTTTTAAGCATGTTTAAAAAAAGTTTCTGCTTCGCCGTATGCTTCTGCTTGAAACGTATAGACAACCTATGCCCAACGTACCCTTAGCGTATGTCAGCGTATATATGAGCAATATTTTTCATACACTGGCATACGTTAGTACGATACGCAATAGTGTGACAGGGCCTTTACATTGGAACTTTGGTGGACGATTCTTTATGCTCATTATGTGTCTGTATCTATGTCATTAAGAGCGTGGGCACAACTATACGATTGGAATATAATTATTGAACAATTAAGAAAACACTTAACCTAAATGACTATAGCGTATTAATTATAAATTAAGATATTCGTAATAATAATATAATCTTTGAATCATAAACATACGGCAAATTGCTTTCATAATGACACTGCCTCAATTTCGCTTGAATTGCTATCAACACCTTATTCAGAAATCATTTGAAACATGTTTCGCTTATATGCATACAGCATACAATATACTGACTGACTGAGCTATAACTAGGCTATTTTCACTGGATAGCTCTGTTGGTTCTGTTTTTAAAAACTGTTCGGTAAGAGCATAGAAATGATAAAAATAAGGCGGCTTCAGTGGCGCAGAGCAAGCGCATCTCACCAACACCGCGGAAAAACGTCTGCGCATGCGTCAACCTTACCTGTAATAGTATTGCGAACTTGACGAGAAGCTGTTCCGAACGTTTCCGAAGGCTCAAAATGGCGGTAAAAAGGAGTGACTTCATTGTGCGTCTTTACAGCCAGATTTCAAGCGCAAAAATAAACATGTCATTCTAAAAACTAGAAATAAATACAGCCAGAAGGTTCAAGAAATTGTATTGTACAAGAACATGAACTAAAGGTGATTGTTGACAAATTTATCGTCTGAAACATTTTGTTTATCAACTAAGCAATGACA
This sequence comes from Paramuricea clavata, assembly GCA_902702795.2. Taxonomy (NCBI): domain Eukaryota; kingdom Metazoa; phylum Cnidaria; class Anthozoa; order Malacalcyonacea; family Plexauridae; genus Paramuricea; species Paramuricea clavata. The sequence continues at coordinate 6,164 of CACRXK020007463.1, forward strand.
ATTTCTGAATTTTCGTTTGAGATACATTTCTTTAAAAAAAACTGTGTCGCCAAATATAAAAAATTTGCGTGTTCTCAATAATTAAACTTTAGGATTTATTCTACAATTTGAGTGGGTTAAGAAGCTTAACTTTTCGAGAGTTTTCTTAACTTTTTAGTTTGAATTTTTGTTTTGAATAATTTTGCAAAAATTTTCGAAGTCGTGTCCGTTAAAATCAACATTTTTTTACATGAATTATATTTCATTCCATACTTTAAATTCCAGGACGTTTTCAATTAATGTCTAGTCTACCCATTTGCTATATTTTCTCGTTTGTGTTACTAATTTTTGACCAATTAATAAGCATGTTTTTGTTTTAGAAATTGATATTCAAATTCCCCGCCATATTTTCATAATTTGGTGCATGCGCAGACGTTTTTCCGCGGTGTTCCTTTCACCTCTGAGATCGTGGGTTCGATTCTCGCTACGGACTCATGTGAAGAGTCAGTCAACGCTCTGCCGAAAGTCGTGTGTTTTCTCCGGGTGCTGCGGTTTCCTCCCACAGGGAAAGTTGACAGGGTGGGTTGGGATAAACATAGATAGATAGATAGATAGATAGATAGATAGATAGATAATCTGTTTATTAAAAAACACCTAACAGCCATGCATAGAGAGCTGAATTACGTGATTCTTATACAAAGTGTTTAAAGGGCATATGACTCGAAAATTGACGGTGTTATTTTTTAGTCTAATTTGAAAGATCATTGAAAACTGTAGATCGAGTAACTTCTTTGATAGATTTTTGTTTTCTTGCTTCGTTTTGGAGATATTTAATTTTGTATGATATGCAAAGCACCAACTTTCTACGTCACTCATGCATAATGACTTACTTTAAAATGTTGTATAATTTTGTCACTATCAAATAAATTCGCTCAAAATGAATGATGAGCACGAGATTTGTCCACAACAACACCCATGTAGGTTTTCTACTGACTGTGTTTAGTCGTATTAAAATATACAGCTAGTTTTAGGGCTAAATCATTATGCATGTGTGACGTAGGAAGTTGGTCCTTTGCATATCATACAAAATGAAATATCTCCAAAACGAGGCAAGAAAACAAAAATCTATCAAAGAAGTTACTCTACAGTTTTCAATTATCTTTCAAATCAGACTAAAAAATAACACAGTCAATTTTCGAGTCATATGCCCTTTAAAGCAATTACAAAAATTCCTAATTTAATATTATAAAAAGTATCTCTTAACTATTAGTTCTGTATTATAAAATACCAATTTTTACGAGTTTATTAGACTAGATATTATAAAAGTATCTCTATATCTATTAGTACGATATTTTGGAATATTAAAAAGTTTTTCGTTCCTAAAATTATATGTATCGGATGTCACCTTAGGCTTAGGTGGCAGTAAGTTGTGAAGCTTATGGTCCTCATTGTCCAGAATCGAGTTAAAAAGTTTCTTACATAAATCACCCCTGCGTGTAGATAAAGTCTTTAATTCTAACATGTCTAGAGCATCCTGGTAGGACAGTTGAGGATAAATTACGCGCAGTGCTCTCTTTTGAATCCTTTCAATAACATCAGATAGGTATTGTGGCAAGCCATAATGAAAAACTTGGCATGAATATTCCAGTATTGACCTTATTGAAGCGACATAGAAGCACTTGAGATCACCAGCATCAAGTCCAAACCTTCTGAGCTGTTTCAACAGGTAAATTCACTGGGATGCCTTATTGACTATTTTTTCCACGTGATCGTTCCATTTCAAGTCCTTTGTGATAGTTAAACCAAGAATCGATATTTTGTCAGTTAGGATATCGATATTTTGTCAGCATAGTTAAGAAGGTAATCATATAATTGTTGTAAATATAAATAGTCTGGGCTAAGTAACATAAATAAGCGTAATACTCAGTGGTTCAAACAACGAAGTAAATGTACTTCGTTACTGTACTTGAGTACTATTTTTGAGAAGTGAGCATGTAACAAAGTAAACTTTTGCTGGAGTACTTTTACTTGGAACGAAGTCGTTTTAAGAAGTAACGTTTTACTTCGTTATTTTCATTTTGTGGCGAAGCATTTCGTTACTTTCTAACTTTTGTTTAATTTTACGTGATTTATTCCGGACTTATTTTAATTTTGACTCAGACAGGTAATAGGAACTCTACATGCGTCTGGGATCTCTTGTTTGTGGCTTACTTATAAGCATTAATTATTTAATGGATTTCTTCAAATCTTCAACCGGGTCTGGGAAGTAGACCATGCCGTGAAATATCTGTATATTAGGTGCACGCATATAATGCGTGTGATGTTTTGTGTCTTGTATATGTCATCCATTGGAGAAGTCCCCCCCCCCCCTCCACGCAACAGACAATAATACTTTTACTTTTACTTTTTACTTCAAGTATTTTTTAAGGATACTTTGTACTTTTTACTTAAGTACGTTTTGCCTCGAGTACTTTTTACTCTTACTCAAGTCGTTTTATTGCTAATTACTTTTACTTTTACTTGAGTACAAATTCAAAGTAATTTAGGTACCACTGGACTAATACTTGATGTAATTGGTCATTGAAAAGCCCCAATTGGGGAGTCAGCTGAATACTAATGTACTATATGGGCTAGTAATGGGCTAGTATTCCAAAGGTCGTAGGTTCGAATCCCACCGTGGCCGGGCATATTTTTCAAGCTCGCCCGGTGTGAATATACACTCAGAGTAACACCACAAACATCATATTCACCTGAGTACACTACACCAACACAGAAAAAATTACTATATACTTGTTCTCGTTTTGAAATATTAGTTTACTTGAAGACACAAAGCAAATATAATAAAATATGCTACATTAGTTGTGCTTTTACAAAAACAGTGAAAGTCGTGAGCCTTGTAAAAAGAAAGTAATTTCGCGTAAAAAGAATTTATTCTCAATAAGTTTTTGCATGCTCTGAGCATCACTGTTTTGCTACTATTTCATGAAATTACAAAATGATAGTTCATTCTTCATCGGGTTTCGTTAGTTTCTTCAAACTAAATGAAGTAGGAGCCAAGATCGAGACCTAAGCTTCTTTGGCAGGTGTAATCTGTTTCTAAGCGTAGATTCTCCATTTGCAAGCTAATGTTTTGTGAGGTGAACCAGCCGATAATTTAAGGAAATACAGTATAAAACAAAAATCGAAAACATCTTTAAAAACACAAGATATTGACTATATATAGAGTTTAATCTTCAATTAAAGTTACCGCTATCATTCCGTTATAGTTAAAAATAGTTATAAAGTTACCGCTATCATTCCGCGATAACTTTATTTTAGTATTAAACTACGGTATCTGGATCTCCTCATCCGTATATGATATCGAGAAATCTTTAGCATTTCGTAAACAAAAACACACTCGTGTGTAGTTTGTTGTGGCAACCTTGCGAGGTAACTATACAACATTATCTGCTCTATCTTTATGATATATCGAGTCCTCTTGTTTCAATATTGCGCAGAAATGCAAATACAAGGCTATCTTCGTTCCCAGGGCTACTCGTAATACAAACAACCAAGCATAGATATAGGAGATCTAGATTGCTAACGCATACCTAGCGCAGGCGGGGCCTACATGATAAATCCAAGATGGCGGTACAAGAGGGCAAAAAGACTATAGATTCTATTACGAAAATCAAGATTTTTGCATTTTTTGCCGTCGCATTGTTTTGAAACTTATTCGGTCAAATTTTATGGTAAAGAGAAACTTACCGCAAAGATTTTGAGCATATAGATGATTGAATTGGATGAAAACTCGCAAAATTATCCAGCGAAAGATGCAAGTATAAAACACCATTCACAAGACTAGATGTTAACATAGCACAGTATTTCTGGCAATAAAACGCTCCAACTGACCAACTGACCATTTCACACGAACTTTTATCGCTGGATAATTTTGCGAGTTTTCATCCAATTCAATCATATATATGCTCAAAATCTTCGCGGTAAGTTTCTCTTTACAATAAAATTTGACCGAATAAGTTTCAAAACAATGCGATGGCAAAAAATGCAAAAATCTTGATTTTCGTAATAGAATCTATAGTCTTTTTGCCCTCTTGTACCGCCATCTTGGATTTATCATGTAGGCCCCGCCTGCGTTAGGTATGCGTTAGCAATCTAGATCTCCTATATCTATGCAACCAAGATCTCATCCTCGTTCCCAGGACCTCTCGGCCGCACGCGACCTTCATAGGCCCTGGGGCACACGGAACCGGAAGTGTACGAAAACTTGCAGTAGTTTCTAACTAGCACATACTCTTGAATTGGGACATTTCAGCACCCGTAACAATTTTCACAGAGAAGTATTACGAAGAACGAAGTGTTTGTGTTGACATGTTTTGATAGAATAATTTTGCCTAGCAAAAACTGCTCAACTTCTGCGAAATAGCATTTCTCCGAGAAGCCAATCAGATCTCTCCCTTTAGTTGTCTAACCCAGAGCCTAATTTTCAGCGAATGACCAAGTGAAAATGGCTCTGGGGACGAGAATGAGAAGATATGGGGAACAAGGATGGTACAAGGCCTATACATGCCTGGGATGAGCCTTACCTTACAGGCACTTCAGTTTCCTATTAAGGTAACTCCCCTTCTTGAGTGCGATCAAATCATTTAATCATTTAAATGTGTCATCATTCCCCCAAGTTCACGACATATTGCAGCAAACCAAACCTGTTAAAAATTGAAAATGCGGTTGAAAACTAAGATTGCTAATAGACTAATAGTAGTCCCCTCTCTTAACATGCAACCCAAACCGGAGCAGCCGCCCACCACTACTTGATTAGAAGTAAGTACTGCACGATTAGAAGTTCGAATAATTGGACAATGTAGATGTGAAGAACGGACCGTTTTAGGTTCCCTCCTAAAGAAACGCTGGACAGAAAAAACTGGACAACCCCTAGGAATAATTATTTGAAACTAATAGAGCTATCCTGTATAAATAAAGTTCAGTTTAGGTTTCCTCCTAAAGAAACACTGAACTATAAAACTGGATAACTAGGAAGAATAATTTGGAACAGATAGAACTATCCAGTCTAAATAAAATCAATTTTGCTTTCCTTTTGTAGAAACACTGAACTATAACACTGGAAACTAGGAAGAATTATTTGAAACCGATACTGGGCGATAGAGCTATCCAGTATAAATAAAGTTAGTTTAGGTTTCCTCCTAAAGAAACACTGAACTATAAAACTGGACAACTAGGAAAAATAATTTGGAACTGATAGAGCCATCCAGTATAAATAAAGTTAGCTTAGGTTTCCTCCTAAAGAAACACTGAACTATAAAATTGGACAACTAGGAAGAATGATGTGAAACTGAAAGAGCTATCCAGCCTAAATAAAATCAGTTTAGGTTTCCCCCAAAGAAACACTGACCTATAAAACTGGACAACTAGGAAGAATAAATCGGAACTGATAGAGCTATCCAGTATAAATAAAGTTAGCTTAGGTTTCCTCCTAAAGAAACACTGAACTATAAAACTGGACAACTAGGAAGAATAAATCGGAAGTGATAGAGCTATCCAGTATAAATAAAATCAGTTTAGGTTTCCTCCTGTGTACCAATAAAGATACGTAGACTAGATTAGAACTGGATGCATGATAAAGCTCGTAAGCTTTATATCACCAAGGCAACTCCTTCAGTCCAAGGACTGTTCTCCCTGAGGGCAACTGTGAAGCTATTCAATATACTACAGCATAGTTTGATTTTGTGAAAAATCGGTAACGGATTAAAAACCAGGTGAAATTAATTCCCCCGTATATACAGCTAGCTACATGGGCACAATATCAAATAATTTGATTGTCTTATAAAATATTTATTGAAGTCGGTACAATCATGAGCTAGTTTAGAATCGAGTAAAAACAGCGACGCGCGTTTATAATCAGGAACATTGTCATATAGCCATGAGCGTCGTAAACATGCATCCCTTATGAATATATTAAGACATGTTTCGCGCAAAGCACAGACCGCTGCAGTCGGGATTCTTTGATTCCTATAATTACGGCACCGAACCCCTTATTCCACACATTTCGCAAGTGGTTGACACCGATTCAATTGCCAATTCGCACTCCGGGCCGCTACGAAACGAAGCTCCGGCATAGGCTATATAGCCTTGAATACAATTATTATCAGAATTCGTATCTAGCTATTCAATCTAGCTTATCGTTATTTCGTCTTTTTGTCCATTCATATTATAGCATTTGGAAAAAACAGGTGCTTTCGTAGTTAAAAGATTACAAGAATGCTATTAGCATTGCTTCATAATAGATTTATCAGATAATATAAGTGGAACGACCTTTTTCTCGCGATGTTTTGTACAATTTACTTTCAGTATGCCGTGCGCTAGCAACCGAGGAAGATCTTAGCCGGATCCACAAGTAAAACGAAGCCGTTTTCAAAACAGGTAAGGACTATTATAAATATAAATTGGAAACTAAACAACATATATATATATATATATACACAGCGAGAGCGGGAAGGCGTTCATTAATATATAGCAACGGGCTCTTCGGTTTAATAAATTGATTAAATCGGAGTAAGTTTCATTATAAAATAAACAGATTCCTTGAAAATTGTGAAATTCAACTACAAAAAAATGAAACCCGTAGTCTGGCCCTGTTTTCAATTCAAACAAACAAATGAAAACCGTCAGTAGTTTCATCCTCCATATCATATGCTTAGCATCGGTATATATTCTATGACAGTGTATAGGCAGTATATATTCTATGAACAGTTCCTATAAAACAATTGGACTAAAGAGAGATCTCCTATATACGAAAGCCTTATACAGTAGTTATAGTGATTTTTCCAAGCTTTCTGAAATTGCTCGTCGATTAGTATAAATCAGAGTAAACCTTACTATTTATAAATAAAAGTATGTTTTTATTAATTGTTAAGTCTGTATATGCGTATGTTTTTATATAGCTAATTTTAAAGCATTTTATAACGGTTTCACTATCCGATGAATGGCCCTATATCCGGCCTTCACATATGTAATCGACCCTTGATAGAGCTACCCCCTGTAGAATTGTAACAGAAAGCTAGTAACATGTCGAGCACATTTCCATCAAAATGGATCTATGGCTAGACATGCCTGCATGATAACCCTTATGAAGTTGTTTTAACTCTTTTGTGGGGCCGTTTTGACCCCCTGGAATTACAGTGTTAGTGCCACTAGTGGTCTTGGAATTAAAAGGAGAATTCCGACATTCTAAGAAAATGCCATTCTCCTTTGTCAAAGAATTAGTATAGGAGTAGCAGTAGTCTAAGAGCAAACCCATGTAGGGCGGTCATCTCTCAGTGTTCTGCCTCTTTGTTTGAAAGATCAAGTGAATGTTTTCCTATATAAACTCGAACGCGGTCTGTGACAAAAACACCTGAAAAACCTGAAACTATATAAATACAAGTAAAGCGTCAACGTACTTGCCATATCGTGAAAACTCAGTTGTCATAAAAATCTTGCTTGCTTGTACAACCTCATTCGCTGGTGGCAGCGGTAGGATTGTATCTATATATAGGGATTACGTGAAAAATTCAAAAACGTGATAGGGGGTATATAAAGGCTGGTTTAGACTATCAAAGTTTCTATGATCACATGCAGTAGGAATTTTCGATAGGTGAATCCTTACGCCTGCATTATAAAAGCTCACTCACACTCATACTCAAAGAGTGGAGGTTTAATCTGAGCTTCTCTTGAGTGTCAGTGCTGTTTTTGAATAGCTGGAGAATTAGTGTCGAACTTTCAACTATGTGACTGTACTCCCCCTCCAGCTATTCAAAAACAGCACTGACACTCAAGGAAAGCTCAGATTGAACCTCCACTCTTTGAGTGTGCTTTCAGAATACAGGCGACAGTTTTGAAAGATTTGTAAGAAATGTTTGAGGGAACTGAATCAGCACCCTCGCCGTCCCCCCCCCCCTAAATAGCGCCTGCTACGCAGGCTAATTCAGCGTTTAACAACGAGTGTAAAATTGTACACTATACTACATCATTGGCACTCACGTTTGAGATATATTTTTCAGGTAGTTCAGACACAAACCACGGCAGCTTATTCGGTAGTTTATGTTTACTGAGTTTCTCACTCATGATAGGGGATCCGAGGTTACATACGATTTTAACGTCCTTATCCGAGAACACACGAAAGTGTAACCATTTACTTATGTCAATGTAAAGGTGGCACTTTCTTCTCAATTATTTTAAAACCTTGAGAAAAGGTCCGTGCAGGTGTAATACTACCTACACTGGACCCCCACGTTTAAGGTATCTTTTTTCAGGTAGCCCAGTCAGGCACTATAGATGCAGCTTATTGCAGAATACTAACCTACGCTGAGATCATATCAGTCATAAATGCAAGTGTATACGTGAGCAGTTTAATTTACATAAGATTAAAGCGAGTAATGACACATCAGAATTTAATGAGAAGTAAATGAAATGAAGCGAATTAAATAATCTATTTACTTTAGAGGAAGATATTATATATATAGGAAATATATTTTCGCTAACCGACTTTGAACTTAGATTAGTTCAATCTAATTTGATATAGGAGGTCATACTGTTATTATTTAGTTAAAATATTTACAACGTTCCGTCATGACACTTAGCACACAAAAGGCTCAAACTTTGCTAACGAACTTAAATATTCTACAACTGATAAGATAGTTTTGCTGGGCAACATCAAACACAGCTTAACGAACTGCGATTGTTTCGACTTTAGGCGTACGAGGCCTGTAGGCCGCAATGCATATAATATACGTACTTGATTATGGAAAAATCTACACATACTGAAAAAGATTACGTTTTTCGGCACTGGCTTTTGTACAACATTGCCATTGTTATTGACAGACAAGGATGTGAAAAAATACTCTTATCCTATAGGAAAAAAGGTATAATTCCTTATATGATTATAATACAGGGCCAACGGCCAGTTTCGACAAGAACAGATTGTGATTTATGTAGGGGTCAGCCAGGGGGGGTTGGGGTTGTGGTATCCTAAATACCTGATAAATATGGATCAAAATATTTTGTAACATTTTGACAGTATTAATAGGTACCTAAAACTACCAGAAGACTCTATACCTAATACCCCAACTTAGTCATAACTTTGAAGTAAATACATGCACAGTATACTCGAATTAAGTACCCATTATAGACCCTATATACCCAGTTTCACTTTACCAAGCACATGAGTATAGGTTTTCTTTGGGTACTTCGATATATATATATATATATATATATATATATATATATATATATATATATATATATATATATATATATATATATATATATATATATATATATATATTTTAATAACGCCTGCGCTGATTGGTTGAAAAGCGAAAAATCCCGTGTTTCTATAACGCTATAGAACACGGGAATTTTCCACGATCGAACCTCAAAACAACACACTAAAACAAACGTTTTCGCCTGAAATATCGATTAAAAATCTTCGTCAACCTGAAATTTTGTTAAACAAGCAATGGAAAACACTTACCAAACGTTTTTTCGCTTTAAATTTTCTTCAAATCAACTTTTTCAGCGTGTTTTTTTCCATAATTTTGCAGTCGGCAAAACTGAAAATTGATGCCGGTATTGTTGCTAGGCAACATTTTCTTGTTATTGTGTAATGAGAATATACTTTTTAATCGCGTTAAAAATATTGTTTTTGTGTTATTATCACAAGGTTATTTAATAAAGGAAATAGAAAACATTTTTTCCTGTGTTTCTATAGAGTTATAGAAACACGCGTGCTAGTTTGGGAGAACTCGAAATAACGTGGAAACACTCGCACTACGTACTCGTGTTCCCACTGATTATTTCTCGTTCTCCCAAACTAGCACAAGTGTTTCTATAACTCTATAGAAACACGGAAAATGTTTTCTATTTCTTAAATATATATATATATATATATATATATAATTTCGCTCACCTCAAAAAGCGGAGGTAAGCGAAATTCTATATTTGCTCTATCTTTATGGTATTGAGTTAGTTATATGTAAGATAACTAACTCAATACCATATTTATTATCAATACTATATTGTTAACGTTATAGGTACTCCGATGGTGTTCCTTACACGATCTCTAAAAAGGACAGTTTAGAACTGATAGAGCTATCCAGTATAAATAAAGTTAGTTACTGTAAAAGCATTCATTTATCGAATTCCGGACTCGCACACCCCCGAGTAATGAATAATGCATTAATCAAGTTTTCTCCAAATATAAATATTATTTAATATGTCTACAAAACTTAATTGTCACCTGCTCGCGGCATGTATCAATTTTCGATATTGTGCCGGCGTGCCCACTGAAATCAAGACGTGAATGGCAATTTTAAGTTTAATTTGTAAGGCGGTGCTGCGTTTAAGCTACTTATAGAAAACTATTATGAATGCCCATGGAAAAAATTGTTGATTTGTCGATCCAAATGGAATGCATTTTATTGTTTTTTAATTATTATAATACGTATCTCATATATATAAAGTGCTACAAGGTTGTCACTCACAACTTGTTGACAAATTGTTGAATTGCATGGACGATAACAAGTTGTTGGAACAACTTGTAACAAAGTTTGTAAGTTCACTAGCTGTAACCATGCAGGTATATCAATCATGTTTTCGCTCGCTGCTCTGGTTTAAATAAATTATTACAAAGCCCACAGTCGAATTGTAATCAAGACCCAACGTTTCGACACTCCAGTCTATAGTGTCTTCATGAGGGGTGATCTAAAGTTGCAATCGTGGCTTCTTAAATACCCATGCAAGCCGTTGACAACAATTGCCAACAAGCTGGGAACAAGCAGTGAGTGTGAACACACCTGTTGTTGGAACAGCATTGCTACAAGTCTGCTGCAGGTTTGTTTGTGCGTTTTTGCGTGTGTAGTACATGAAGTAACAACCCACATAAAAGAACGGGATTTTGGCCATCTACACTCATTTTATAGATAGACATTCCATTTTATATATTTATAAGACCTAACCAGGAACAGTTGCAAAAGCCTTTCATATACGTCTGTTATCAGATCAACCCTTGAGTGTTGTGCACATTTGGCATGGCAATCTAACAAATGAGCAACCACGTGATATTGAGCGTATTCAAAAGGAGCTCTTCGAGCAATGCTTCCTGAGTTATCATATGAAGACGCTTTAATGGAATATAAGCTTAAAACTCTAGAAGGTCGTAGAGAAGGTAGGTAAGCGAAATTATATATATATATATATATATATATATATATATATATATATATATATATATATATATATATATATATATATATATATATATATATATATATATATATATATATATATAATTTCGCTTACCTCAAAATTCCACAACAGTCTGTTTCATCAGTAAAGAATCATCAGGCGGTGATGATTCTTTACATCACCGCTTGATGATTCTTTACTGATTCTTTACTGATGAAACAGACTGTTGCGGAATTTTGAGGTAAGCGAAATTCTACATTTGCTCTATCTTTATGATATTGAGCACTCTTTGCGTTTCGTATACACAAACCTACTCATATATATATATATACATATATATATATATATATATATATATATATATATATATATATATATATATATATATATATATATATATATATATATATATATATATATATATATATATATATACACGCATATTCAACTATATTAAACATATATATATATATATATATATATATATTAATGAGACCAAAGATGATCAAATTTTACAGTGTAGAAAGAGTGCTCAATACCATTTAATAACGTAGAGCAAATAATTTAATTTCTTAACTTAAAATATAGTCACAACTCTGAGTTTCACGCTCAATGCGATCTTCAGGCAACAATGTTTAAATCTCAATTAAGATTGAGATTTAAACATTGTTGCCTGAAGATCGCATTGAGCGTGAAACTCAGAGTTGTGACTATATTTTAAGTTAAGAAATTAAATTATATATATATATATATATATATATATATATATATATATATATATATATATATATATATATATATATATATATATATATATACACACTGTTAATTTCAAGGAGTTATTTTAACTCCACCATAGGAGTTAAAACTACTCAACTCGGGAGAGTAAAAATTGTGGAGTAAAATCTATTCCCAAAATAGAGTTAAAACTACTCCACTTCGGCGCGCATTCTACAATTTACTCCATCAGGAGTCAATTTAACTCCGCTGGAGGAGTAAACTAAACTCGCTTTTAGGAGTAGAAATTATGGAGTAATTTGTACTCCTTAATTTTACTCCAGGGGTCGTTTCAACTCCCAAAAAAGAGTAAAATTGTTCTGGATCTGGAGTAAATTATTACAATATATAATTAATGTGCTTAGAATCCAAGAGTTTTTCTGCTGGAGGCTATACTCTATTAAAGTATTGAATACAGTCAGATGCGAAAAGCACGAAGTTCGAGATATAAAGTCTTTTTTTTTAATTTTACGTTTTTGGTTACTCGAATGTTGCTAAGTCAGATTGATGCCATTGATGTATTATACTGTATATCGGCTTCCGTCGCACGCGGCGATCGAATGTAGCCAGAAATTGTCAGCGAGTCATCTATATTTTTTTATTTGCTGCCTAAATCTGTAATTTGAACGTGTGGAATGTTCTGCTGCTGAATTCTGCTGAATATAATTTGCGACAAGTGGAAGTTCCAGATTTTCAACCAATTAGCATGTTTAGAATATATCACGTGTTGTAGTAATTCGATCTGGTTCACACAAAGACCAAGCGCCAAGTTCAATCCTTCGGGAGCAAACATTCAAAGGGGAATGATATTTATTCAAATTTTCTACTTATAAAGTTCCAAAGACCTAATAAGATACATGGAATTTGTTTTCAAAGGTATGTTTATTGTGTATTTACTTATTTGTCTGCGGAAAGTTACTTGATATACTGTATAGTTGTATTTTTAAATCGAAGACGAAGGCCTGTATTTTAGTCGCTTCGCCGCCGATTTGCCGATCTAGACGTTCAGTTTTAATTTTCGATTAATTTGTATTAGCAGAAGTCCATAAGTCTAATCTACAGTCTCTACTTATATGTGTTGTTAGCCCCGTTTACACGAGCAAATTTTATTTGACAAATTTCATTTCATCAAAAGCACTTGTTGTTCAAATGCATTTGTCACAATAAATTTGTCACAAATTTATCATCTACACGAGCAAAATATCTCTGACATATGAAATTTGTCAAATAAAATTTGCTCGTGTAAACGGGGTTTTATTTGTGTGATATACATGCATGTTGTATTTCGTGTTAATTAAATATGTATACTTTAATATATATATGTGATCTGTTTGAAATGCAGTCACATTTGACAGCATTGCAATAGCCATCTAATATTACCCAGTGTATGGCTTGTGCTTATATAGAGGCGAGCCACCCAGGTAACCTGGCTATACCTCGCTTTCCCTGGATGAATGTCTGGTTACATGAGCCTCTTTAGATGGGCAAGCTTGCCAAAACAAATCACCCAGACTGAGTTATATAGTAGAAGTACATTTCCCAATAAAGTGAACCAACAAGTGATCAATCACTCATACTTTTGCAGACAGTCTCGAAATGTATAAACTGACAAAAACGATCACAGAGATCTTTTAACCCAGCTGGGCCTAGGGGTAATACCGTGCCAAATCGTGGGTGATTGTATATAATTTATATGGAAAATCCTAGCTTGGCATTAGCAAGATTTTGGGACAATGAATTTTGGGTCAATTATGCACCTCTATAACACCCTTTACCAGAAAAGTTGTATTCATTTGGATGATGTTAGTTCAATTGCATGCTTACAATAAATGAGTAAAAGCATTTGAATTTTGTATTTCTTGCTTTGTATATATGCAAACAACCAAAAATAGCAAATTCATTGTCAATCAATCAATAATTTTTATTTTGTGTGTGTTGGTGTTATGTACTCAGGTGAATATATGATGTTTGTGATGTTACTGTGAGTGTGCATCCACACCGGGCAAGCTGAAAAGTTAGCTTGGCCACAGTGGGAATCGAACCTGTGACCGTGGCCAAGCTAACTTTTCAGCTTGCCCAGTGTGGATGCACACTCGGTGAGAGTCAGTGGCGTAGCCATGCAGCCCGACAATTTAGTCTCACTATGCAAATTCAAAATTATTATCATTATTCATTTCTTTAGAAATTGATTGTTTTCACAGTCAATGAACATGAAAATATTTGCATAGCGGGACCAAATAGTCGGGCTGGCTACGCTACTGGTGAGAGTAACATCACAAACATCATATATTCACCTGAGTACATGACACCAACACACACAAAATAATCGTATCATTGAATACCCCTGTACACTGATATATCGAAGGAACTAGACTCAGTTCCAAAATATCATCAACTCGAACAGACTTGACCATGTAGCTCAGTTGGTAGAGCATTGGACTAGTATCCCAAAGGCCGCAGGTTCGATTCCCACCGTGCCCAAACTAACTTTTCAGCTTGCCCGGTGTGGATGCACACTCAGAGTAACATCACAAACATCAATCAATAATTTGCTGCTGTTATATATCAACCTTATATATATTTTCCTTACTAGGTATTGTCATTAATATATGGATTTAACAGAAGCTTCCCAGGAGAAGGCAAGTTGTCTAAACAAGTGGTATTATATGTAATCATTAATGGCATTCTAAGAACTTCATGGTCTATTTGGAAAATGTTATTCTTTTGCTGGAGAGCATTTTTGTGAATTACCAAACCATGCAAGGGATGGAGTTGCCGACTTGTGGTATACAGCTTGTTTTGTACTAAATTTTTACTAATGGACTTGCTTGACATGTTTGATTGAGAAGTGATACTACATACATTTAATACATGCAGTATATTTTACTTGTAAATATTCTACATTGAACAGAATATTAAACCTTTAAGTGGCAATTTGCTTTACTTTTTTATTTTTTCTGTCTAATGTGGTCAGACAATTTTTGCTCATTAAGGAGAGAGTGCTGCCACTTAATGGGTTAAAGCTTTTCTGTAAATGTAAATTTTTTGAACGATAACTACGTAATAGCCGGTACTGTGCTGGGAATGGAACCTGCTGCCCTACAGGTGATTCTGATCAGCTTTTTAACCATCAAGGGTCCTGAAGCCCTAAGAGTCCTGAAGCCCTAAGAGTCCATCGCCCTGAGAGTCAATCAAGCTCTACTGTAACCAAGAGTTCATGTATATAATACTAGTGTCATTCTGCGCAGTTTATTTAATACACTACCAATGACACCACCATGGTATATATACAGCAACTTGTGGTTACCTCTTGGAAAAAGGGCTCTTTAGGTCAGAGAGCTGCGGTAGAATTGCAGGGCTGCAGGTTCAATTCATGCTGACAGGCTTGTAATTGTATTCCACATGTGTTCATGATATCATTCTAATCATGTATTCATGATGTCATTCTAATCAATTTAGAACTTCATTAAAATATTATAGGGCGTAAGAGTATATCATTATATTATGCTACAGCAAATTGTATTTCCTGCTATAATATACCTTACTTGTAGGGATAATAAATTATTTTGACTCGAAAAATGTCTTTATTGATTTCTAAAGTTAGTTAAAGACTTTTCTTTACTCCGATATATAGAAGTCATTTTGTCTCCAAAGGAGTCAAATTGACTCCAAAAGTGGAGTAAATAAAAAAGGTACAGAACGACTCCTTTTTAGTGTCAAGTTTCTTCGAAACTTGACAAGTATTGTGATGAGTGGGGGAAAATTCATATGAGTCAGGGATCAGGCATAATAGTGTAAACTTTCCGGGGGGTGTATACGATATATGTTCGTAGTGATTTATTGTACTTAGTCAGTGCTTTGAAGGTTATTTAGGCAATTTCAGTTGTCTTATTTAAATATTCTTTTGTCCTTTTGCCAAGTTCACAAAAATTTTGAGGAGTGGTTGTCGTTATTGTAATTTTTTGTAAATTTTATAACATTCGCTTCTCATGTTGTGTAAAAGATCTTTACCCCGGAACACTCGATTTTTCTTTAGCAGCGCAAATGCGCATGCGCTATCAAACCGTAGATGCCTACGATGACGTGACGATGCTAGGAAGGAGCGACACAGTGTTGTTTTCAAATGTATACACATTTCAGATGTGAATATTGAGTAAATCTTTGAGAGTCTACGCAATTTGATGTTATTCATTACGGGCATTCAGTCAAGTACCGATATTACTTAGACGGTATATTCATTATACAGACCTAAGAATTAAGGAGCTAGATAGTGCTTTTTTCCAAATGTATATAAAACATTTCAGACCTAATTATAAATATTGAGAAAATCTTCGAAGTGCCGATATTATTTTGACGGTATATTCATTATACAGAGCTAGGAAGGAGCGAGACAGCGTTGTTTTCAAATACATAAACATTTCAGACTGATGAATATTGATAAAATCTTTGAGATGCATATAAATTGATGTTGTGCATTTATACCGGCATTCAATTACGTGCCGATATTATTTAGTCGTATATTCATTATACATCGAATGTAAAGGTGTAACACTGCTACACCACAGAATAGGTCACTCAGTACGAAGAGCAAAACATTGCATCAGA
>CACRXK020007464.1:0-14171 GCA_902702795.2 Paramuricea clavata
TTTGAGAAAATAGTTAATGGAAAAGCCCCTTAACTACTTCAATTGGGAAGAGTCCGTCAAATGGACGGACAGTATATGGGCTAGCTAACACCCTGAATTTTTAATTGTTTGTATGCCATTTATATTATGAACTACTTTATTCTAAGCCCCAGGGGGAGGGCAGTTTGACTTACACATTTCCCGGGGGAGGGAGGGGGAATTAATGCATTAGAATCATGTTTTTTCAAAGTCCCGGGGGTGTACCCCCACGGCAGGCCGTTGATATGTGCATTAGAACATTCTGTTTGATGGGTATTGTAGCTGACAGGGACCTACAGCTGCATTTTTCGCTTCTGTTCCTAGTTAGGTCTATTAAATGTATACAAATTTCCACTCGACAATTTCTATCGACATCAAATATTCAAATATTCTTCATTCGACAAAATCGACTTCATGCCACAAAAATCTTGATATTTTAGAACATTCTGACCACTATTTATAATTTTACAAACCTCTGAAAATGATCAACTATCGCAGCACCAAAACCATCTGGTGAAAACGAAAACTGAAGAGTAGTAAAATTAAATGACAAAAATTAAATTGATACCAAAATTCTGTCACTCCTCAGCCAAAAGTTAGTAGAATTTTTTTACAGTACAAAGCTATTGCAGGTTCGAATTATTAAAAATATACTGAAGTGCAGTATTTCCTCAAAGTTAAACATGTTTATCAATATATACCTGTGTTAAAGAGTCACCAAATAGCATGATTTTGGGAAAATAATCAATAAATTTGGCTGCCATTTTGGAAAATTGCACCAGCTCACGCGCGACACACACGCAGGACATACACGCGGGATGGATTATTGGATTCACATGTAGGTACACGCGGGACATACACACCAAAATGCAAATGCTCAATGACTGAAATGATAAACGTACTATTTGCCTTTATTATTGTTTACATATTAAAACTGAGTTTCTTATATTGAATCGCAAAAATGGTTTTAAAGAACAGCTTACTTGATGATCTTGCACAATCTACTGGATTTCCAGTCGACCAGGTATTCGAATGTTTCAATACGTTCTTTCTAAATTAGAACAAAATATCTCGTTCGCATACTTTGTTTACAAATGCTAATAATACTTCATCAATCCATTGAAACAAAAATATTGTCAAGTGTTTTATATGAACGTTAAGGCTTAGAAATTAACTGCGAAAGATTGCTACATTTACAGTGTTTACATCTAAAATTCGTATTTTTATTGCGTATTGGCTTTTTAATGCCTGTCAGTGACACACTCGGCAGGGAGGATTATATTAAACGCCCAAGCCAATTTAACGCGCTTTACTTTTTTAACCTGCGCCAAAGAGGCTCGTGTGGTTTTAACTATTAAACTCAGTATATTGTATATAATGTCAGATGACTTTACTCCTCAAGAAAGTGTTAATGTTGCTGTCAGCCTCTTGTTCACATATTAAGATGCGTATCCTAACATGCCCAACTTTGCTATTTTAATTACTTTGCTATTTTTTAACCATTGACATGCAATGTGCCTAAATGCATCCTACTTTATTATTTTACTCTGTCTAATGCCAGACGATTTTACTCGCCAAGGGGGAGAGTCTTGCACTCTAATAGGGGTTAACCCAACAATCTGCCCATGTGTCTTGCAACAACCCATCAAGTTGCAATGTGTCCAAATGTGCCAGACTTTATTGTTCTACTCTTTCTAATGCCAGTTGAGTCACAGGGAGACTCTTGGATGTCATACGTGTAGCCCTAAACACAAGTGCATCTTTATTACAAGAATGTTTTATTTTTAGCTAAGTTTCATTATTGGTATGCTGGTCACATTGTTTCTTGCCATATTTTACAACCTGTTTTTGTCACCTCGGAAAGTTGGCCGCACTACGAGACTTACAGTCGGTCTTGTTTGGGGCATTTGTATTGGCTGGTTATGTTTTGCAAGGTTTGTGTGAACCCTATCTTGTAATTTTACACTCCATTGTGTCAGACAATTAACTATTTACTCATCAAGGGAAAGGGTGGTTAACCCACTGAGCTGCAATGTGCCCCAGTGGGCCCTACTTATTTTTTTTTACAAGTTTGTCTAACACCAGACGATTTTACTTGTCAATGGGGAAGCTCTGCAGCTTAAAGGGTTTACTTAATGATTATCCTTGGGGTAACTCAAGTGACAATGCGCCCTAATGACCATATTTTGTAACAACTATTCTTATCTTCTGTTTAGCGAGATTATCCAATTAATAATTTTACCAATGTTGTGTTACTTGATAATACATACAGTCTCTCCTCGAGTTGTGCACAGGTAACCATCAAGATATTTAATAAAAATATGACACTGAGATAATTCATTGTTGGACATAATGTAGTAAATGTATAGCTCTGTTGGATTAAACCAAACTATATTTCTTCAAGATATATTTTTACATTGGCAATGTCGTGGTTGTCAGCCAATCATATCTACCGACAAGTGACAGATTATGGAGGTTATAAACTCGACATTACAGGGTAAGCCCCGACCTTTTGCTGAAAGCTTTGTTTAACCCTTGTAGTGGCAATGTACCCTGACATGCCCTACTTTATAAACTCCGTCTAACACCAGACGGTTTTACTCATCAAGGGGAGAGTGCTGCCACTCAATAGGTTAATACTGTACATATATTTTGCTTTTGTAGGCCATTAATGCTTATTACTCAACGAGTGACATATGTTGGATTTGCTTTACATGATGGTAAACAATAACAAATCTTATTTTAAACATTACCATAATTGCCACTGTAATGAAGGTGGAAATGGTATGGTGGTGGTGATGATAGTGTTGGTGATATGATGGTCATAGTTAAGTAGTAGTGGTCACAGTGTGATGATGGTGATGATAATGGTGGTTGTGATTGTTGGTGACACCTAATAAAACTATTTTATTTCTATCAAGGTCTTGGCAGAGATCCAAAAGAACTCACAAATGAACAAAGACAACACAGAATAAAGTATTTTTACATTAATTTTTACATCTGATTCACTTACTTGTTAAAAAAACATCAACTGTTACTAACAGCTACCAAGCTGCATTGATCCTAATGACACTTCTCTTCTTTATCTGCAGGAAAAAACCAAGTTTCTTAGAATTTTTCAGTTATATTTTACACTTCACTATGGTGTTGGCAGGACATTCATGTACTTATTTTGAATTCATGGAATTTATTGATGGTACAAATATGAAGGTACCAATGACTTTTGTTCGCAATTTAAAACTATTGCCATGGTGGTTTTGATGTCCAGAGTTATGACAATTTAAAAGTAAACATTTTAATTATTCTTGCAGGAATTTAAAGGAACTAATGTAATCCCAGTGGTAAGTTTAATTCTTTTGAAAATAAGTTATTAATTGACATGCAATTTTTTCTATAGTTGGTCTTGAAATTAATTGTATACATTATAAAAAATACTTACATTTTATTCCTTGACAGCAAGTACAGTGTGCTATTTGATCATCATTAGTGAATTATAAACATGTTAGGTTCAACTATACCGTACCTAAAAACAAAATAAATAAAATTGTTTATGACATGGAAAACACCACACTTTTTACACCATCACTATGCAAACATACAAAGAATTCAATACAATTGAATCTCTATAAAACAGACAGATTTGGAACCTCGCAAATGTATGTGCGTTGAGGTGGTGTACAAATAATTGTCCCAAACAGTCTGTGCCAGTGTGGGAAGTAATGGTAACAAAACAGCTGTAGATCAAGAGAGCTACAACTACTTCAAAAAAGATGCAGAACTTCTGCTCGTATTTTTCAGATAGTTCTATCACTCCCAATCTGCAGCTGTTCAATTAATTAATAGGGGTTTTATTAAAATTGGGACCAGAGGTTTCTGTCCAAAAGGGGTGTCTGCTCAGGGACAGTGCTAAAGGGGGGGGGAGGGTATAACACCCCTGGGAGTGTATAACACCCCTAGTCAGCAGGTAGTCGGCAAAATATTGAATCCCAGTTGGCAAAACATGGATTTGGATAGGAAGGGGAAAAAGTATATTCGAGTGACACTGATTAAAAATTAAGAATGATGGCTAAAATGTGGAGAAATTTATGGAACATTTTTTGGAAAAATGGAACGAAGAACAATGGTTAATTAAACACAAAATATGATTGAGAAATGTTCTCCAGAAAAAGTTGATGTTGTGCCGCCTTTACCCCCCTCCCCCCACCAACAATTTTGGGAAATAAGGTATTAGTGGTTGCAGTACGGTAACTCAGCAAAATTCACTTATACCCACCCCCATTCAAAGAGGTCTAGTGCCGCCCCTGTGTCTGCTCAAGAGAGTCATCCATATATGGGGGTTTGACTTTGTGAAGAAGAGAGCTACATTTTCATTTACAGATGACCATTACAAGGAAAATTGTGTTAGCATATATATTCCTTGGAGGTGTTGTCTTAGGCAATGCACTCATTTCTGCTCAGACTTGTGTAGGTAAGAAATGGATACTAAATATAGATGCACTAGATTCTGTAAAATATATCATGGTAAAAATACAGTAATTATAAGGGAATTTACTTTATATATAGCTTAAGTTTATAAAGGTAAACCATATTTTTATTAACCTTTTGAATCACATTCGTCGAGATGTTGACATGAACATCGAGTTGGCGTGTAAAGACAACAGATTAAGACTTTGACTTGAGCTGCAGGAATAGAACACATACCTAAGTTTTTAGAATAACAATGGACGCACAAAACTCTAGACAATATAAATTTTGAAGATTTTTATCAGGACAAATTGTATTTTTATGTAGTTATATAGATATAATTTTCAAATAAAGTTCTATTATTATTTTGAATCACATATTACAGCTTAGTAGCTGGTGCACCTTACGTTGTTATTTTACTCTGTCTAACGCAAGATGATTTTACTCATCAAGGCCAAGGGGAAAGTGCTGGAACTCAATTGGTTAAAAATTCCTCCAACTTAACCCTTTAAATGAAATTAACTGCACATTTCTAGGAGTTCACCAATGCAAAGTTTTGCATTTCACAGTAAATTGTCACTGTTTTTCCTTTTTTGTAGACCCTCAATTTATGTCTCAAACATCGTTATTTACTAAAATCGTATTTGGATATTTTGTAATTCTTGCAACCAAGATGCGTTATTACTATGCGTGGGTCTTTGGTTAGTATGTTTTGAATAACTTTTTAAAAAATTACATTTCCTATTAGCTCTTCACGGAAAATCTGCCTGTGTGTATAAATGCGGCAATATATGAACTTTCAGGAAAATCTCACGCATGATTTGTTCCCAGAACCAGTGTCAGAATAGATCACGCTATTCCGGGAAAGGTTAGTTCGCTGACCTCAGAATGACATTTCGTCAAAACTTTTTTCTTCAAAATTGGTTTAGAAACAAACTTGGAGTAGGGTTAGGTTAGGACTTAGGGTTACAGTTGGTAGAGAGGTTAAGATACCCCGGTTTCGGTGTACGGGTAGCATGATTTTGGTTAGCAATATTTTCGTCGATGTCTGTACCTTTACTCGTAATTAAGGTGCACATTTTTCGCATTATATCATTGTCTATTGCAAGAAAACAGAAAAAGTATGATCGAATTACAGACATCAGTAAAACAAGATGACACTACTCGTACCCATACACCGAAACCGGGGTATCTAAACCTCTCTAATGTTTGGATCAACCGTTGCTTTGTTACGTTTTGTCACTCTGAGGCCAGCGAAATAACCTCTTCCCCCTATTCTAGGTAGTTCATGTGAATAGTTTGTTTTGTGTTTCTACTAAGCATTCAACAAACTAACAGGGAAATATCAGGATTTGTTGTCAGAATAGATCACGTTATTCCAGCTAGTTTGGGAGGATGTTCCGTCAGACGGATGAAGCATCTTGACGGATGATTTGTCTCCGGTATAATAATCACGTCATTGTGGAATACAGCCTTCCGGACTAAGTAGGTCACATTGGCTATACGGCCTCGTTTTCTTGTATGAAAGCAAAGACACCGAAGTTTGAATAATAGTGTATTAGCTAGACTTGCCACAAGTCGACCATGGGGGAGGGAGCGCGCGACCCGAGCGACGCCTGGAAAGGACTTTGGAAAGTCTATGTATTAGCGAGCTTAACGCCGGTATTCTAAAAGCTCACTCACACTCAATGAGTGGAGGTTCAATCTGAGCTTCTCTTGAGTGTCAATGTTGTTTTTGAATAGCTGGAGGGTTAGTGTCGTACCTTACTATGTGACTACTCACCCTCCAGCTATTCAAAAACAGCATTGACACTCAAGCAAAGCTCAGATTAAAACTCCACTCAGTGAGTGTGAGTGAGCTTTTAGAATACGGGCGTATGTAAGCCACATTTTTGTCAACAGCGACGCGCTCACCCGAAAATTGGTGTTTGGTACGACTAATTTTGGCGGCATTTTGCATCGTAGCGCTCGTGCAAGGAAGCAAAAAACTTTAAAAATCTTATGTTTTGTCGTATGTGTTGAAGATTCCCACAAACTAATACAAACAAAGTTTTTAATCCAGTCCCTCTCGGCAACCTGACGTCCACGTTGTCGCTTGCTCAAGCTCCGGCACAGAATACTACACAGAAGTCCATCTCCATTGTTTTTTGCGTAAGCGAGTCACCCCCCTGGACATGCGCCATTTTTAGTATTTCCAGGGGGGGACTGCTTCTGTTTACGGTACTTACTGAGTGACGAATCATGACGAATAGAGCTTATAGCAAAAACAATGGAGATGGACTTCTGTGTAGTATTCTGTGGCTCCGGTATTAGTGCTCTATAGCCATGGTGACATACTTTCCTCTACTGACGTTTTTTCTCAATCTATAGCCGATGGTGTTGTGAATGCGGCTGGAATGGGTTTTAATGGTTATGATGAGAAGGGGGAACCTCTCTGGGATAAATTCACAAGCGCCAAAGTTAAAAACATCGAGGTATTTTTTTCAGTTAATAAAGGTTTAACTCCGTGTCTTTCTGGCTAGTGGAAGTTTAGAAAGAAGGGTTTCGTAGATGGGAATTCCCAGTGTGAATTTTATACATTTACTGTATGAAGGCTCGTCTAAGGTCCAGACACACCGGACGCGATTCGACAACGCGACGCGATTTTTCGACTTTCACTGACCGATAACTTTGATACTAGTTTAAATTTTCCAAATATTTAGAAGCGTTATAACATTTCGAGTTATTTGGTCTACATATCATTCAAAATTTGCTCTCATTTGCCGTTTTATTAACTTTCAAAAACTAAAAAATCGCGTCGAGTCCGGTGTGTCTGGACCTTAAAAGGTCCTTCACACCTAATCAGGAGCAGTTAATCCTGATGGAAGTTTAGAAACAATTTTACGATCAACTTAATTTTCCCCCCGTTTCATCAGCTTGCAACAAATGCTCGAACTATCATTGTAAACTGGAATATTGGCACGGAAAAATGGCTAAAAAGGTGCGTAACTGTTTAATCACTTAGCGTAAAGGCTGGGTTTCCTCGAACGCTTCTTATAAAGCCTTCAAAACTTAGAATTTTCGTCCCTAAGCTTCGCAACTAGTGATGTTTTGATGTTATGTAGGATTATATACAACAGAGCGAACGACAGACTGAGTGGTGTTCTGGCAACATCGGTCACTTCCGCATTCTGGCATGGTTTTTATCCTGGTTACTATTTGTGTTTTGTCAATGTTGCTTTTGTTACTTTGTCTGCAAGAAAGGTAGGTCAAGTAAACCAACACACCCTTCGAGAAAGTATATCACCTTGGCTATAGGGCTTTGTTTTCCTGATAGAAGTGTTGGGCCTATGTCACATACATGAAAACGAGGCTCTATTACTGGGTCAACAAGAGACCCATAACTCAATGCCAACACGGAAAATTTCTTTCTTTATATTTCTTTGTGCTATATTATTTCCACTCGTGTTGATATAACTGTATATCAACACGGAAGATGTATTCTATTTGTTAATTGACCACTTGCGTAATAGACAAAATTTTGATCTAAACAAGTCTAGACAAAAATTTCATCACAGCTTGAAAGAGCATCACAAAATTAGTAATATTCCAAAGTTTCGTTGCGAAATGTTGTAAAATGCGGATAATATAGCCTTGCGAAGTTTGCCGTTTTTCAGTCATTTTGCCCAATACCCTTTGGGGCTGTCAATTTCCCGTTTGTAATATAGAAAATGACTGAAAAACGGCAAACTTCGCAAGGCTATATTATTCGCATTTTACAACATTTCGCAACGAAACTTTGGAATATTACTAATTTTGTGATGCTCTTTCAAGCTGTGACGAAATTTTTGTCTAGACTTGTTTAGATCAAAATTTTGTCTATTACGCAAGTGGTCAATTGGTATTTGTTTCATACCTGTGAAGCAGGCTTTAGCCAGGACAACAGTTTCATAGATCCATTTTGTAATTCTTTCACAATGATCCATGAGCTGTTTTCTTCCTTGTTTAGGCCAGGCGTTCGTTTCATGCCTATTTTCAAGACAGCAAAGAAAAGAAAATATTTTATGATATTTTAACATGGTTGACCACTTATAGCTTGGTGTCTTACATATGTATGCCATTTGTTTTGCTTCAATTGGATTCAGGCCTTATTTTTTGGAGGTAACATCTTCTATAGATACAGAACTTAGTCAGTTGGTTAGTCAGCCGGTCAGTCAGTGGGTCGCAGGGTCGGTTGCTCAGTTCATTAGTCAGTTGAGTTAGTCAGTCGGTCATTCAGTTGACCAGTGGGTCGGTTGATCAGTGGGTTGCAAGGCCGGCGAGAGCCAACCACGGGCCCCAGAACAAAATGACGATTGGTGAACCCGGGCCCCCTGTCCCTCTCGACTCTCCTGCTGGCTATTTTTAATCGCAATCAACGAGAGAATTGCCAGTGAATTACTTGCAAGAAATCGCCGCAGAACTGATAAAAACGCCATGTGAACGATGTTCAGCTGTTTTTGCTGAGAAAACGATCGAAAAATCGTTTATTTCAAATCTGGTACGTTTTACGAAGTGGGCGTATTTCATTTAGGGCAAACATAAAGCGATCATAAAGAATACGAACATTTTACCGAGATTTCTGGGCCCTTCTGAGCACTCCGGGCCCCGGGTATTTTGCCCCCCCCCCCCTCGCCTTGGTGGGTTGGTTAGTTGGGTTGGCCCATTGAACTATAAATAAACTGGAAGGCTAACTCAGGGGGGGAAATTGAAGCCAGTGCATTTTAGTTTTTCTGAGTTATGAGCAGAAATACTCAACACTGAACGTTGGGCTATATATCAAATTGAAGCTATTGAAAAACGCTATTTGGTGTAGAAATTTCAAGACTTTAGCTAAAAGGGAAATATTGAAAAACTACAAACATAATTACCGATAATTTGCCGTTTTGCAGTTGTTTTTGTATTTTTTAAATATTTTTCTTTTCGCTGAAGTCTTGAAATTTCCACACCGAATAGCCATTTTCAATAGCTTCAATTTGATATATAGCCCGACGATTGGGGTCAAGTATTTCTGCTCATAACTCAGAAAAACTATTTTGGCTTCATCGAATCATAGGCCTTCATCATAGCAGTTAGCATTCCAGTTTATTTATAGTTCAATGGGTTGGCCAGTCGACCATTTAGTTGGTCAGTTGATCAGTGGGTCGGTTGGTCAGTGGGTCTTTCAGTGGGTCGGTTGGCCAGATGATCAGTCAGTCAATCAGTCAGCCGGATGGACGGCTAGTTAGCCAGGGTTGCTCGATCAGTTAGTCATTCGGTCGGTCAGTACCTATGCTGTTTTTCACCAATTTTAGGTCCGTGTATTTCTACGGTCATATCATAATATTACTGGGGTTTGCCTCCCCCTGGATCAGTGCTGTACTTGGCATGAAACGAGAGGAAAAGAGTACGAAAGTCAACGGAGCTCGAGAAATGACGGGGGAGACGATCAATAGCTATAGAATCAATAATTCTCGACCTAAAGAGGAGTAGAATTATTTATTGCCAGGGGCAATAAATTGTTTGGGCGGTTAATTTAAATTTGGGTTTAAGCTTGCATTCACAGATAGCTTTGCGGTATTTATGATGCCCAATTACTTGTTTGCAATCGACGCCATCTTGGTTGATTTTCGTGGCAAATAAAAATCTATATTCTTCATGTCGTATTGTGCTAGAAATCGTAAACTATCCATAATACAGTAAGTAATACAAACCAAAAATATTAAAGTAACTCAACTATTTCGATGTAAACGGCTGGACAAAACTTTAAAATCAACCAAGATGGCGCCTAATGAAAAGAATAGGCCCTTCCAAAGTTAAAGACGCCATCTTGAATCTATTGTTTTCACTATTGTGTTTGCATCCCCTGCAAATTTACCGCGCTATTGTGTTTCGTTATGGCGTCGTTAACCTTGGAAGGGTCTATTGTTTTAAAAACCCGCTCAAACGAGGATGAGAGTTGACGAGTGTTGGTAGTCACGCATTGTTACAGGGACATTTCAAGCTCTAGATTAACAAAATAAAGTTTTGATGAGTGTTTCAACTATGTTTTAGTGTTGGGAAAGCATTAAGAACACCTAACCAAGATCGCGTGACTCTCGTGTACCCTCGGATCCTCGTCGGATCCGGGCTTCAAGTATTTATACGCATGTCGCAATTAATAATGGTATCTTATCTTAGCTAGCCAATCAAAATCGGGATGTAAGAGGCAAATTTAGTTGTATTCTTTGTTTGCAATCACGTAATTTTGGGATTTCAGTCGACGGGCAGGTACAACAAAAACCTGCTATTTGTTTGATTGCCCGTCATTTGGATGAAAAGTCACGTGACTGCAAACAAAGAATCATATGTACTACTATGAATAGCGTAATTATGTAATTATAAAAAATGTGAATAGAAAGGGGGACTGGGATATTTGGCTTCACTTTTTGGACCCGAGTTCTCACTGGAGATAAATACGGAGTTCACAAAACACACTTGAATATAAACGTACGTCCAGCGCCTACCATGCAAGTGTTGACCACCAGTATTTTTCAAACGACTCTTTCTCCACGTTGTGTCGCCACCTGTACAAAAACACAAATACAATTCACTCGGTGCCTACATTGTCAACCAGTTTACTTAAAAAACATCATCTTACTCTCTCGAATGTGCTATCATGGCTGATGGATACAAATATCAGTTTAGAAACAAGGAAATTTATATTCCTTCTGGTCATGTACGGAATTTATTTGCTAAGCGGAGCTGCTATATTCCAAGCTTTAGAGGCAGTCAATGACATCGAGCACCTCACAGATTTGGGGAAAGTACGCGAGGTTTTAATGTTGTCTCATAATCTGACAAGCGACGAGTTTGATTTCATGGTTCGGGAAGTTGTGGATGTTGTTAAGAGACGTTGTAATCGTTTGAATGAATGCGGGGAACGATGGGATTATTATTCATCTGTTTATTTCGCTGTCAGTGTTGTTACAACGATAGGTAAGCCTTAAGCCCATTTGCCACTAGGCGGATTTATTCCAGTGTATACCGCTTTCTGAAAAAAAGTCAATTTCCCGTGCGTAATACAAAATGACTGAAAAACGGCAAACTTCGCAAGGCTATATTATCCGCATTTTACAACATTTCGCAACGAAACTTTGGAATATTACTAATTTTGTGATGCTCTTTCAAGCTGTGATGAAATTTTTGTCTAGATCAAAAGTTTGTTCATTAGGGAATAGGTCCATTACCCAGTCGTGATATTACACAATGGTTAAATGAAAACATAGTTATTGGTTGCCCTAGCGAAAATACAATACACACCTGACGATGAACAGACCATTTCTTGCATAAACCAGACAAAAACATAGATAATGAGGTGTATTATGTTTGCATCGAGTTCCCTAACCTTATCCTATATTGATTATGGTTAAACATGTTTCAATGTGATCCGTGACTGTATACTGAGTGCAGGTGCGTTTAGCCGAGCCTTTAATGCCTCTGTGATGAAAGTTGGATGTGTGCATTAGGTTGAACTAATCTAATTTTCCAGGTTATGGCCATTTATCGCCAGAAACGGCCGGAGGAAAAATATTTTGCATGATCTTCGCTCTATTTGGTATCCCATTAAACATCATGATTGTAAAACTGGTCGGAGATCGAATAGTCGCTTTAATCCAACTAACATTACGAAGTATTGAGCAGCGATATTTTGCCAAAGAAGTGACTAAGTTACATAGCAAGACAGTCACGGTTATGTTATGTTTGATGGTGATAATGCTGCTCCTGGGAGGGATATTATATAATTTAACCGAGCCTTGGACATTCTTGGATGGATTGTATTTTTGTTTCGTAACTTTCACAACCATCGGATTTGGGGACCTGGTACCGAATGAAGGTGAGTGATGACGTCATGTGATGACGTATGCATCTTGACAATTTGGTACAATGTAGTTGACTCCAACAGACTTGTTACAAGAATTTTTTTGTGTTGGTGTATGTACTCAGGTGAATATGATGCTTGTGATGGTACTCTAGCATTGGGCTAGTATTCCAAAGGTCGTAGGTTCAATTCCCACCGTGGCCAGGCATATTTTTCAAGCTTGCCCGGTGTGGATTTGTACTCAGAGTAACATCACAAGCATAAGACTTGTTACAAGTTGTTCCACAAATTTGTTACCGTCCTGTAATTCAACAAGTTGCGAGTGACAACCTTGTAGCAACTTATAAAATGACAAGCGTGCTACAAGCCTGTTGCGAATACATCTTGTCGAGAGATTTTTACGTGGTGTACACGGTATCTTTAGCATTTAAATAAACTATAAATCTTAGCAATGAACAATACCTGAATCGATGATTTTGTCTCTTCTCAACCAGGAAGGGCACCAGAAGGACATTACCAGGTGATGATCGAGGTGGCGAGAGCAATAGTCCTGGTTCTTGGGTTGTCTGTGATTTTTGCATTTGTCCATCTTGTATTAGCTTTCATTGAGGACATTCCTGAACCTGAGCGAGAAATTATTTCACAGGAAAATACAGATATAGAAAAAACACCAAACAAATGTTCAAAAACACTCAACACAAAACATAAATCGTGCAGTGAATAGAGAAACATAGATATGAAAATGTTTTCACCACCAGTGGCAGGCTAGCCATGGCAACTGGTCGCATGCTATGCTAATTAACCTGAATCTAAATAGACAGTACATTACTGAAGGTTTGAATATCGTATCTACTCGTTTGAACGCCGCGACGCTCTTTAAATTTTCAGAGCTTCAGATGCGGCGCTCATTAAAAAAATCTTTTATTTGTGAATTATAACAAGAACTTTTAACAATAAAATAAACAAGTTTTAAAAGGTTTTTGTCACTAAATGTCCCCATTTTGACGCGGAAAGTTTTTAATTACACTGTTTAGTGCGGCAATCATTCGGGGGCGACGCTCAATCGAGTAAATACGGTAATGCAAATCATTAAACATTTGTAAGCATGACGTGTTGCTAAGGCTAGCCTCGCCACTGGTTCACATTAATTCTGTCAGGGCAGAAAATAAGGAAAAGTGCGTTGTCTCAAGCAGAATTCGACCTGACAACTCGCGTTTTAGGCTTTCAAGACCGCCGCTCTACCCATCGAGGTATTGAGCGGAGAGTGGAATAAAATTTTAAGTATTTTCGTGACAACGCAAGTTGTCTTGGACAGTTGCCTTGGTTTCTATCACAGAATCGATTCGAAATCCGATCGAGTCGTTGCTTTTTCACTGCCAGAATTACTATGAATAGAAATGAATAGGTAATTATATTTTTATTAATCATATTTTTCTAACATCAAATTAATCAATAAATAGAATGAATTAAAATTATGTATTATTGAAATTGTTGTCTAGTTTACAATAAACTTCAAATGGCCAGAGAGTCTGTCATGTTTGCTAAAAGTTTAATTTCATGTTAAAAGGATATATCATTGATTTATTCTAAAACCTCCAACTCTGCATTCATTCTGATCATTTAGCTTTCCTTTTCAATTTTTCTAATAAACACAAACACAAAGTGATTATTACTGAAATATTGAGGCCAGTGAAACAGATTAAAATTTAATGATAGGATTATAAATAAACATGCATATTAACTGCATACTCAGGATTCCCAATGGAATTCAGAGCAAGAGGCTTTTTGAAAGAAGAGGTGGTGTCAATACACTGCTGTGGGGGGGGGGGGG
>CACRXK020007465.1:10835-22758 GCA_902702795.2 Paramuricea clavata
GGGGAGTAATTATCAAAATTTTGGCTATAACTATCCTTTTTAATCCGAGCCACTCAAATATTTTCGCTGACTACGAAAACAATTTGTCGATAAATCCGTTATTTTGCCGACAAGATGTTTTCAGGGGGGTGTCACACCCCACACATCCCCCCATATAGCTATGGCCCTGCCAACACAACAGCTTTGGTTACAAAATTTACAATCATGGGTCAGTTAAACATGTAAAATTAAAATAGTACTTCCTTCCAAATTCCTTAGTAGAGTAACTTTGAGAAAATGGGAATAAACCCTATACAACGTGATTTGCAGCTGCATGCATGGTGCCAAATTAAAAAGTGCATTTTACTAAATGTTTATATTTTGCAGTAACACCTCCGAACCCGTGTCGCTTCTCAATAGCCGAATTCATATTAGAGACGGGAAACTCGTCTTAGACGGGAAACTCGTCTCAGACGGGAAACTCGTCTAATATGAATCCGGGCGCAGACGAGTTTCCTGTCTGAACTTTCCCGTCTAACTTACCCGTCTAAACAGACGGGAAAGTTAGACGGGAATCTCGTCTAGACGGGAAACTCGTCTTAAATTCGAATTTGCCCGTCCCTAAATTCATACTCAGACGGGTTTTCGCAGACGAGTTTCCCGTCTAAGACGAGTTTCCCGTCCCTAATATGAATTCGGCTAATATGTCGTCCTGGTTTCAAATGTGTTGTCGACAATGGTAAAGGAAAATGTGTGTTTATATAAAACGACTATAATCACTGTTCCATGCAGTAATGGTATGTTTCCAAATAACATTCGTACTAATATAGCACTCCATCGAAATAACCTATTGTCCTGTTCACTTTTTAAAACGCGCTCCAGCGCTTCTCATGGCACGTGCGCGCTCTACTCATACGTTCATCCAATCTCGTATCCTATTCGCAGTTTAGATGTGGACCTAACCTGCGAACCAGGGGCGCCGGAAGAAATGTGAAGCGGCGGGGGCAGCCAATTCAAAAGGGCACTTGCTTCAACCATCATTTTTCTGAGCGGCAATATTTGTTAAAACTTCACTGTATGGATACTCAATTACTTGTGGCTATTATGGGTCGGCAAACTTTGACATTAATTTTGAACAGTTTTATTTCTTGTACCGTGCTAATGGTACAAAATAAAATCAGTAAACGGACGTATAATGCTTGATTTAGTATTAATTTCACTGCAACTGGTTAAAAATTAAGCAAAAATTGCTTAAACATTGCTTAAAAATAGTTATAAATTCCAATTCCTGTGAATAACGAACGAATTTCGAAGTGCAGTTCCGGTAAAAAGGGCAATCTGTTGCCCCCGTGCTGCCCCCGGACTGTTTGGGCAATGGGGGCAGTTGCTCCCGTGGCTCCGGCGCCCCTGCTGCGAACGGGCATATTCTGGGCACGATATTGACGCTCATCAGATCTGAAGTCGAGTTTGAAAACACTTGTTTATAAAATTCTGATTGGCCAATGTAAAAGACTCGACTCTACTAATATTGCACGCACATATATGTACGTCTGAATAATTTGATTTTCATTCTCTAATTATATACTGGTTATATCCATAAGGAATACCAAATACAACTTATGAAATTGTCACGATTTTGGATGGTTTCTCAATGAAATATTTTTATTTTTTGTAGAACATTAAATAGGACAAGATAAACAATTTGTACCAAGCATCAATCGAAGACAGATTTAGATTACTTATAGTCATCATAGCATGATGTGTGTGCATGCATGTGTGTGTCAAGCGATGTTGTTTACAATTTCACATTTATAGAATCAGTTATCGTTGTTAGTTTGCATTTTCATGTAACTTGTTTTATATATAAGTTAATAAAATGTATACAATGTAATGCAAGTTAAAATTTATGTCTCCAGAGATATATGTCTTTTTAGAGTTGTATAGGCTGCCACATACTTCAAAGTAATTATTATTATTATTTAAGAAATAGAAAACAAGTCACGTGCGTTTATGGTGTGATGATTCACGACGGGAACGTTGGGAGAATACGAGAGAAGCGTGTAAATCTCGAGCGCAGCCAAGTGTTTCGCTTCTCGAGTGTGTAAACCATAAACATGCACACGAGACGAGTTTTTCTGTTTCTTTTATAATATAAAAAGAAGATATTACACAGTAATTAATTTTGAAAGATCGATTTTGAAATTCTTCTAACATGAAATCGGTGACGTCACACGCATGCTTTTACTCATCGCTTTTTTGCAACAAGCTTGAATTTTCAGGCGGACGAAGGAAAAAACATTGTAAATTTCGGAAATTAAACTTAATAAACTGGGGAAATAAGGTCGAAAATAAAAAAATAACCTACCCTGATAAGGAGACGAATTTGCTGTTGTTTTACTCGTGAAGTCCGAGGTTTTCGCCGAGTTGCCTAGTTTTCGTTTGCTAAATTTTAAGTTATCATTATATTTTTCGTGTTTCGCCGAAGATATGTCAAGGAGTTTTATTTGAAGCATTTAAGGTACTTTCTGAATGAAATTTGTTTACCTTTTTAAAATTTTTTTGCGTATTCCTGTACCTTTTTGAAGTTTTTCTCGTCTTTTTTAATTAAGACAGCTGCGAAAATATCTAATTTGATTGGCTAACGCGCGCGCAAAAATGCACTGTGTTGGTTAGTTTTCAGTTTTTCTTGCTTTGTTTCCGGTTTGTTTTCTTGGCAACTCAATGCGAACAGAATTTAGAGTGCCGTTTAATCCAAAATTTATTAGAAAGCAAGAAAGAATAGACCAAAAATGAAGTGCAAAAGCACCCAACAAGAGGCAAGAAAGGCATACGTGTTGTATCCCACTTATATTATATACTAGAAAATACATGCATGCAGAAACCCTCGCCTTGCTGACAAAACCGTTGTATTTTCCGAACATGAAGTATCTAAAGTAGTTGTCATGGTAACACGATAATTTTTTAAGAATATTTTTACAAATGAAAATCGCCTAAAAATATCACTTTTAATTACAAAATTATCAATTTCCCAACATATTTATGTTATACGTAATACAAGCTTCAATTTAAGGTAAAATTCAACCACAAACAATTCACAAAACGTTTTAATTAAAGTGCTCTTTATAAAACTAAACTGCCTTTAACTATTAAATGGCTTTATCGATAAACTTTGAGTTTGCAATAAAATGATTTCAAATTCTCGCTTGCAAATAACTTTGCTTTATTTTTTATTTAAAAAATGCAATATAATAAAAAAGGGAATACACTGAAATTATATGCTGTCTTGTTCAGTTGTTTCATATACATACGCAAAGGCGGTCGGGTTTTAAAGCCATTATAAAATCAATATTTAAAACAAACTTACCTTCGTTAACGTCGGCTCCCTTCATTTCTCTTGAAATTTACAAAATCTTGCAGAAATACGAGCAAAAATGAAGAATATTTGCAAGAAATTTATCAATCATCAACTCATCAAATCAAGAAATGTTTGCTATTTCGCTGTCGTCATGCAGCCGTTATAATGCAAACTTTAAATTGGACCAATCAGTGTCCGTTATTCATGACAGTCCGCCATATTTTTGAGATCAGTGAGGATGACCACCCATCGTTGGTGACCGACGCCCGCGCTCATTGATGAACTTTAGACTTCGCTAATGCTTTCGTTTCCCCGGGTGTAAATAGCCGGGGGGAATTAGTACCCTCGCACGGCGCTTCGCGCCGCCGGCTCGGGGATTATAATTAACAATTATATTCGCCGAAGGCGAGGTGATTATCGGTGAATAAAAACCGCCAGAGGTGAATAATTGTTTCAGTATAATTTCCTAGGTGATTATTTGGAAAAAATAAAAAATACACATTTCTTCGTCATTTAATTGACAAAACGGTTTCGGCCGCCATTTCGAAAATCGCTTAGGTGATTATCGCGTTATAATCACCTCAAAGGTAACCAATCAGCGTGGAGAATTTTCAATAATTACCTAATTACTAATGTAATTATACTAAAAGAAAATATTCCAGCATACACGCAGGAAATCACTTCAGTCAATATACCAACTGCTATCAACGCGAGTCCTGTATTTGTAATCTTTCCCTTTGCCAAGGGCTTTGCCAAGGGAAGGACTGTGTCTAAAAAGCCTGTTTGATATGATTACATCTATTAATATGGTGGGTGGAAATGTAATTAATTACAGGTAAACTACGTGAAGCGTTCCTCTTTTAAGTTCCTAACTTGATTGCAATTTTCCTCGTTACCTTAGTAAATTTGAAAAACTCCCTTGCAAATCCCTTGAGGGAATTTGCAATGTTTTTAATAGCCAAATAAATTTTCCTCGGTTCCTGTTAGAAGTTCTTAACTTCCTGTTACAAGTAGGAAACTTCCTGTTCTGTTCTGCGCGTTGTAATTGGCTAACAAAAATAATCCGCCATTGATAACGCTCAGAACAGAACAGGAAGTCAGGAAATTAAAACAGGAAGTTAGGGAAATTTGAAAGGAAATTTCTTTGTTGGAATATTGCGACGGCCAAAAGGAAAATTGCAAATTCCCTCAAGGATTTGCAAAGAGTTTTTCAAATTTGCAAAGCTAATTATGAAAATTCCAAATGAGTTAGGAACTCAAAAGAGGAACGCTTCACGTAGTTTACCTGTAAGAAGTAGAAAACGAGTGCGTTCATGGTGTGATAATGCACGAGGAGAATGTTGGGATTGTTCGCTTGCACTGATGTTACAGTATACTGATGACCGATGTTTAAGTGCACGTTGAGTGCAATTGTTTTCATGATGTTCAGGTTTTGCTGTGAAACCAACCACTAAATTGGTTGTTGACGGCTTCACTTATCTTGGGTCAAGGATTGACAAATCCGGCGACGCAAAAACAGAAGTAGGCTAAATATTCGTATTGGACAGGCAAGTGTAGCATTTGGTAACTGAGAAAATATGGCATCATGATCGACTGAGTTTAAATACAAAGCTGCGAGTTTATAACTCGAACATACTCTGTCGGTTTTAATGTAGCTATGCCACGTTAAACGTGGGAAATGCGCGTAGTGACAAAGAAAGACTTAAACGCATTTGACATTGGCTGCTTACGGAAGATCCTCGGCATCAGTTGGGAAGACCGAATTACCAACAAGGAGATTCGAGAACGATCACTTGGGCAACCCCCGGCGGCGTATGTTATCCAAAAAAGGCGCCTTAAACGGTTTGGTCATGTTGTCAGATGAGTCGAGAACGTCTTCCCCGAATGACTGGATGCCTCAGGGGATATCAACTGTAGACGGGTTGGTGGTGTAAAGGTGACACGGAGCAAAACCACACAAAATGATTGTGTGGATCTTGGTATGTCAATTGTAGATGCTAGACGATTGGTTACTTACCGAGTTCATTGGCAGCATTTCTGCGACTCTTCAGTGTTAGCCGGAGTCGACAGCTAAAATATTCTAATCTTTTTATTCGGGTTGCAAAACAGTGTCGTATTAAAGATTGGTCAACAAGATCATTTCCATTCTGGATAAATATGCGTGATTTTACAATAAACGACATTGCTATTCTCATTTGCTTCATGCAGGTTCATTCAATTTCATTAAAATTTCCTAATTCTTTCAATGCTGCGGTTCTTGATTTTATTGGGTTTCGTTGCAAATATTAATATGTATATGTAAATGTAGGGAATCTTTTATGTATGAATAGACAGATTGATTCAGATCCCTACGTTTACGATTAACTGGAAATCAGGCTATGCGAATGAATTGCAGCTATAAGTAAAAAAATCTCATCAAGAGCTCATCTTGTTTCGAGGTGAAATCATTACGTGTCATTACGCGGCACATTGCTTGATTTTCACCAAAAGCAAAGTTTGCAGAAGACTATTCGAATATTTTCCGATATTTCGTCTTAGAATCTTGCTGTTTATTATGAATGCTGCCCTGTAGTATTCTGTGGTAACACTAACTAACATAACCTAACCCAACTAACCGGCGTGCAGGAAGGAATATATTGTGGGCCTGCAAGGAAGACCGGGTGTTTTGCATAACACGCCCCCCATTCGCGCGTCAATTGTCAAAAAAGAACCAATGACAGCAACCCAAATAGTAAACAAACTCGCATTAAACTGTTGCGGGGTTTTCTCTGCGTATTCAGATTGGAACAATGAGTAAAGGA
Source organism: Paramuricea clavata (assembly GCA_902702795.2). Classification (NCBI taxonomy): domain Eukaryota; kingdom Metazoa; phylum Cnidaria; class Anthozoa; order Malacalcyonacea; family Plexauridae; genus Paramuricea; species Paramuricea clavata. Next base: position 16,971 of record CACRXK020007465.1, read on the forward strand.
CTGCGTTTAACTCCGAACCTCAGCCAGCTTCAAATAATTGTCAAATTTGCAAGTGCTCATCTTCAATTAAATTCGGAACAGGCACTTGATTAGGACGAATTTCAACAGAAAACCTGTCTCAAACTTCAAATCGTGAGGGAAGTCGTGCGACTACATTATATTAATTTGTGCTTATATCGCCATTGTTATGAGGCCCTGTTAGGGTTTTGGGCAGAGGAGGAATGAGGGTCTTCCCACAATGCATTGCGTTCATTATTATTCACAATTACGATTTTCAACGAACGTTTGGCGAAAAATTGTTGAAATACATTACGATTTTGGCTTCGTATATCTCGTTTTTTCGAAGGTATGTTTTTATATTTGTATTATTTAAGAACCTAATTAAACTCTTTTTGACTTATTTGGTACAGGAATTGCTTTTTAGTTATGCTAATTACGTATTGTAATTATGCTTGTTCCGGGTCAGTGGACACGCCAATAAAATGACCTTGATATAATGCAGAAGCAAATTCACTTTTTTTTAGGAAAATAATAACAAAACACGTCATCGAATTCGGGAAGATTTATTCTTTCTACTGTTACTTTAAAACATGAATTTGCTCCACTAAACCGACGAGTAATCGCGGTTTGAAAATGGGGTACTTTTGCTATATTCTATCGCCGATGGCGGGAATAGACCGCCTGATAATCATCATGGCGCGAAGGAAATTATTATACTATAAACACTATTTTCCATGATAATTTTGAAACATACGCATATATGTTCGTACATATTTCCCCCAGGGAAACCTAATAATGAAAGACACAGAATTTCTCGTTTGAAAAATTCAACATCAAGCCGAACTTTGTTTCAGAGTCCAAAGCCAAGGTGTATTTAAAAGTACAAATCTTTTTACAAACATTAAAAATACAGTATGATTACACAAAAACATTGTATATTTTTAATGAAACAATATGTTAATAATGGGGGCTTGAGTTATTATCATAGTGACAGTAACATTGTATTTTAATGCTTTTTTGCCTGGGAGAATTTCTGTCCATAGGCATATGAGGCTGGGGGGGGGGGGGTTGCAACCCCTCCAGTCAGTGTTTAGTTGGGCAGAATTCTGCTTTAAAAATTGGGCAATTGTTTTAAGATTGACTTTAAACAGTATTTTTGCTAGTCTGTATAGGAGATGTATTCCTTCTATTTTATACCTCTTGTTCACAAACTCATGACAATGTTGGGCAATTTCTACCACCCGTACGCCAACATTATTTTTCAATGCTGGGCATTCCAGAAAACCTATAGTACACAAATTTCCTGGAGAAGCATGCACACAATCCTGGTAAAAATCCATGAGTTTCTTTGTTGTTGTCTAATTGTGCTGGCACTAACATTGCCCCTCTCACTTTTGCTGTTTGTTTTGTAGTTTCTTATCAGAAAGATTAAACGACTCCTCCAAAGAAATTCCCAGTTAAACTTCATAAATGGACATTTGAGGAAGATAAAGCATTCATCGAATTCATATCTGTTGCAGAAAATCATGCAAATCATTACGATTGAAGAGGTTTACCAATTATGTAATACCTCTAGATAGTTTTAATACATCATTAAGCTAGAGCAAAAGCATCACCTTTCATATACTTTATCATATATAGCCTGCGAACAGGCTCACTGGGAGAAAGGTGAGCCTGCACGGAACCATGCGTTTTATTCAATCATCCCCTTTTCGCATCTGCGAAACGCGAACCAATCAGCGTCGACTGCGATAAATAAACTGTCAACTGTCAAATTGACGCAAGGCGTGTACATATAAATGTCATGAACAATAATACAAAGCATTAGCGGGCCGCACAAAATATTACTCGGAAAAATATAGAATTCTTCAAATATTAAATAGATATCAATACACATATATGGTGGCCCAGAACTGCCAAATTAATTTTACTTTTTTTTTCAAATAAATTTAAATCTTTTATAAAATTAATTTTAATGTAAAAACATGAAGCTTATTAAAATAAAAACAAAACGTTTTCCACGTGGCCCAGAACTGCCAACTGCCAAAAAATAATTAGATGCGATTATTGCGTAATTTATAAATGAAGGTATAATGAAGTACTTACAGTATATATGAAGAGTAACAGTGGTCAGTGGATAGATAGTCAGGGATAATTATAGCTAATTTTCTTGGCGCGCTCATCGCCATATTGTTTTGCCATTTTGCCATGTCTAAGTGGAAGAAATTTGCACAAAATATAAAATTAAAACGAACAAATGTTGCTACAAAGCAAAACAAAACAAAATGTGGCGAAGCAAGTAAGAACACTTGTGGTTCAAGTATTTTGGAAAACAAAGAAATCACGGTGCAGCCTCTAGCAACTGATGCAACCGGGAAAGCTAAAAAATACGAGAGAACCGGTCCGCAAGAGTTCGTACCATTCTTTTTTGAAGAGGTCACTATTCCCAATATCATTGCTGCTTGTAACAAGCACTTCAAGAAACGAGCTAAAGGCATGTCATGTGATGTTCTTGCAAGCGAACGTGGCCCGTCATGCACGAAGATCTCACAATTACCAAGCCTCAAGTTATTTCATATTAGATTTGTTATGACGGACGATCAAATGAACAGCGAGGGTAGTAGCACTGCATACAGTCGATACAGTGGTATAAGCTCCAGCCCAGTCCGATTTGGATCAAAAGCATCAACGTCGACGCGCGCTGATCCAATTATCGTCCCTCATTCGACGAGTGCCATTGGCGTTAAACGTAAACTAGAAAGTTCCTTTCGAGCTCCAGTTAATAAGGTCCCAAAAAGCCTTGGAATTACAACTATGATGAGACTTGGACAGGCTATAACGGCTACGGAAACTTCGCAGGAGATTGTTGAAGTTTCAAGATTTAATATTAATGATATGGTCTGGTCACCGCCAGTATCCGTACACTTTACAATTGAAAAGGAGAAGTTTGCTGAAGGTGGTTTTCGTGCTGCATACAAGGCTACCTCGAAATCACCAAATTTTGAAGGTAAAACCTACATTGTGAAACGCTTCTTACCTAAAACAGTTGAACTGATTGGAGCAGTAAACGAGACTCAAGAAGACCATGCACGAAGTCTATTCAGATGCAAGCATTGGCAAATAATTTCGCAGAACAAGTTGCAGCAAAAGTAGAGAAAGATGGAAACAAAAATGTATTTGGAAAGCCATTTCGGTATGTTGATGCATTTTTGGGAAAGGTTCAGCGCACAAACCAAATTGTAACAATAGAACAGTTTGCATCCGGTACTTTCCAAAAATATGTAAACAACGATGGAACAATCTCACATAACAAGGACATTGAGAAGCAAAGAAAGGCTGAAAGCCTTGTTCATTTTTCGTTTGTAAAGTCGAACAGGAAACTCTTGTTGGTAGATATCCAAGGAGGTGAGTATAACCTAACAGATCCTGAAATTGCCACAGTGTCTGGCATATATGACAATGACGACCACCTTCTCTTCTGTGCTGGAAATCTATCAACAGAAGCATACTTGAATTTCTTCAATGCTCATAAGTGTAATGCATTTTGTAACCTCCTTGGTCTCGTGCCGGAAGAAGTAGAGAATGATGCGTAAAGATACAAGAACATGAGAATGTGTCTTTTGAAAACTTACATGACCAGTTAAAGTGTTTCTATAATTTATCATTTTGTTCGACATTGTAGTTCTTTTACTCTTAAAAGTTATTCAATTCAAAATCCACACCCCTTTAGACGACTACAAAGACAATGGAAAACAGCCATTATAAAGGCATTAATCCATTCATAAGAAATTTTAGAAAATTCATTATTTCAATTAATATTAATTGATTATATGCCTTTAGTCTTGTATTTCAATTAAGAACATATACTGCAACCAATCTGAAATTTACATACAAAGGAAGAGTAGGAGAAGGGGTGTGGATAATCAACTGACTGACCCTAATATGATATTTATAGAATATCAATAATAAAACTTCTAGGTAATGAAGTATCATCTAAATTGTTCATCAACATGAATACTGTAAACTGTGACATTCCACATGCTGCACACAAAGTTTATAAATGGATACTAAGACAGTATAGTATAATATGTTTGTTTCTTATTTAAAAAAAACCAATAATATGTTTGTTTTCTTGTTTTAACTGATGCTTCAGCATTTTACATGATCATCATTTTACAAAATTTTATTCACTTATCGAATCCTGGTATTTTTGTTTAAGTAACAAATATTTTTGAACAAATTCGTTACACTGGACATTTTCTGGCTCCGGTAGCAAATCATTGAACAAAATGCGTAACTCTAATGACAGAAAATCATCTGGAGCTTCCAAGACTCCTGATAATTCTGCTACAACTTGAAGATCTTGATTGTTTACTTTAAAACCTATAAATGAAGAAAAATTGTGTGAATTCTCCATTCTGTCTTGTCACCATGTGTTACTTTTTTTTTGGGGGGGGGGTAAATGGTACTGTATGTTGCACTATATACAGTATACCTTCCTCTCTATTTCCCCCTTCTTCAATAAGCCTTTGCATTACTAGTAACTTGAATAAATTATCTGGACTCAAACATGCCTGAAACAAATAAGTCTTGGGAGACCTGAATGGTGGATTTTCAGTATTGCCAATCAATGCAAAGAAACTGGTGTGGCATGTCACAGCCATGCTTTTATGACATAATCCAATCCACATTTTTGAGGTTGATCTGCATGGGGTAGCATGTGTGCTGAAGTGCAACTTTTTGGACAAACAAACAATATGCTAGTAATAATATATACTGGGAAATGCAGTTGTCTTGCAAATATTCAAATGGAATTTGGACACATTTTCGTTAACACACAATCTGTGGTGAGGAATTTAAATTCGTATATATAAATATGGCTTGGAGATACCAAAATGTAAGGAGATACCAAAATGTAAGGGAATATCGATGTTCAACTGAAGTAATATAAATATTGCTTATAAAGATAAGATAATACATTGCATGCATTCGTGCAATATAAGACAAGTAACCTTTCTTTTCCATTCCATATCTTTCTGGAAATTCAAAAATATGGTCTGGAATACCATCTGCCATGAGAGTTTCTTTCTGTGCCCGGATTCTATGGGTATTCCATATTGTCAGACGGAATTCGTCAAGTTCTCTTTGCATCATAGGAATCATGATATAAGCAAGCATTGACCTGTTGAAAAAGTAATGTAAACACTGTGGTTGGGTGCATACTTTTTCAACTCTTAGACTTGAGTAATTTACTCTTAATATTTAGTGACACTTGGTAAGAGCAAGTTCCTGTGAATATGGTGGTCATGTTGTATTTGGACAAACATACACCCACCTGCACTTTTTGCTTACCTCAATTGAAGTGATTTATTGCTTGAGACAGGCAGTATTATATTGTGTGAAAACTTGAAGTAATACATTACATGCTTAGCTAGTATATGAGGTATGGTAATTCAGTTGGATCAGGGACCGCGGAGACGGGGGGGGGCTGGGGGGGCTTTAGCCCCCCCACTTTTTTTGACAGCCAAAATTATTAAAATAGAAATCTAAATGAAACTTTCTAAATTAATTAAACCTTTTCTAGGCATTTTTAACTTTCGCATCTAATTAAAATGAATAAAGGCTAAGCACCCCATTATGTGTACCTTACATGAAGTTCTCTTCAACACAGCCACGTGCTCCGAAACGAAATTATTATTTATATTCATATGGTTTTTGCAAAGTTTCCGCAATATAACCTGCGTCACACAGATCACATTTGAATTTATAAACAAAAATTCAATTTATA
>CACRXK020007466.1:0-22753 GCA_902702795.2 Paramuricea clavata
ATTAACATTTTCACGCAAGGAGTCAGTGTCCATTATTTATATTATACTTTGTCCGTTTAAGAAATATTTTTGGCAAAATCTGTGGCAAAATGGTTAAATTCGATAAGATTTATACACAATTTATCGCAGGTTAGTATTATTGTTTGTTTTAAACTGTGAGAGAAGATTAATTGTGTACTAGAACAGTAGAACACACCTTTGAGGCTCTGGGCCTCTGGCCGAGTATTTAGGCTTAGGGCAAAATGTGCCTTCATTGGCTTCGTATAGCGTTAATTTTATATTTATAAAACTAAAGTCTGGGTTTATAAACTGAAACATGACCTTTAGTTTTTGATATTCTTCATAGTCGAGTTTAAATTGGCCTAATTTATAGTTGGTTACCACTAGAAATGCGACGATATTTTGTTATATCATATATGCAACAGTGTTTACAACTTTTGAATAATATGCGATTTGGTTTTGTTTCAGATACTATTACATGTTGCTTCATTTTACCATAAACTGTGTTAAAAAAGTAATTTGCTCATTTGGCTGATGTTACAGTTTTCTGATGTGTTTTGTTTGGATGATATTAGAACAATTTCAATATGAAAGTGCAGGTGTCTTAAAATAGACATGAGCCATAAACATGTATATATCAAAATACTGATAAAATCCGTTTCCAGCTTGATTGTATTTGCATTGTTGCAGACAAAGTTGTGCAATGGTGGGCTTATGTCACATACTTGTATGTAATTCCATGTGCCTGCATGTATTTTGATGCCTCAAGAGATGCTTCGAATGTGTAATAAAGGGCTGTTCGCAGGAGTTGGGCTGTCTGGCCTTAAATTGCATTGTTTTTATGATATTTTAAGATTGTATTCATATGGCTGGACTATCTTGCCATTGCCACAATGTCTGATGTTCAAACAGGCTTTAAAATCAGGTTACAATGCATGCTTGAAAATATGCAAGAATTTCACTGCTAATAATATTCCAGAAAATCCTGCCTCTTGGACAGATCTGGACGGATTTGTCAGAGGGGGTTGGAGGTTTTCTACTTGTGATCGGGCAAAGGGGGCTGGCCAAGGGTGCTGGGTCAGAGTCAAACTCATGTGAACAGCTTCTAAGTCCTAATTATATTGATAAATTATGTACACTTTGGGATGGTAATGCAATTTGTAAAATATTCCACATTTTATTTAATAAAATTTAATTATATACATTGTTTTTGTTGTTTATATTTACACCTTTGGACCCTGTAAATAAACACCTTTGGAGGGTGTACCCATTCTAAGCCAAAGACATTTAAGAACAATATTTATCAAGGTATTTGCATCATAAAACATATTTAAAACTGCTCTCCATATACATGTACTGCATGGTTCAATTCTTGCTTTTACCAAGTAAACCCAGGGATTTTCAATGTCCCCCTCCTCCCGTAGAATTCACTTGCAATGACTGGGGCAAGGTAGCTACATATAAGTAGGTATATAAAAGTCGATTAAAATTTACAGATAGAACTTTTTGAATATAGACCATTGCAAATTTTTTTAAATTTGTTTAACCCTTTATAGTGGCAATGTGCCCTACTTTAGTATATTACTGGGTCTGGTGCCAGATATTTTACTCAAGGGCAGAATGTAGACTTGCCACAAGTAGACCTCGAACAAAACGTCGGCTCACACTCGCTGCTTGCGTTTCGTTCGAGGTCGACTTCTGGCAAGTCTAGGCAGAATGCTGCCACTCAAGGAGTTAATATATTCTCAGAACAGTTACCATCAAATTAAATCTATTTTGCTGGCAAAATTGCCTTGGATGGAGGTCCTTGATTTGTCCAGTCTTTTTTTTTTGGGGGGGGGGTGAGTGTTGTAAAAAACAGAATAAGCAACTGGTTTCAGAATAGGAAGAATTGTTGTAATATAGGTAATATAATTCTAAGACAAATTATCCAAAGGAAGCAATCATTCTAGCTCTTATAGTGTATGTAGCAACAGGGATGGATTTACTGGGGTGTGTGCACCCCCTGGCCAGAGGGGGTGCAGGGAGGTACTATTTTTCATGATAAAGCAAAAAATTATTACAGGCAAAATGAGATACAGTAATTTGAGTAATAACATGATGATAAGTGAGCTGTGAACAACAATTACAAATCAAATACAGTAGTAAAGCAAGACTTTGCAGTAGTGAAGCAAGTTGATGGGCGGGCGGCACACATGACCGACACAACTCGGCACCAGAGCTGGCAGAGCAACCCCCCCCCCCTACCAGATCATGCTGGATCCATCCCTGTGTTGAAAAATGTATTTTCTTCATAGTCAGGCATTCACATGAATGAAGATTAGAATTTCATCATGTTATATAGTCTTAAATATTTAGGAGGGGTCTCCATTATTAAATTAAGAGATTAAAAAGGGGTCCCATGACATTTTGACATAAGAATCTCCCACCCCACCCTAAGGTATAATGAATGGTCACTTAATTTAAGTACATGCCATCTTAGAACTGGTTGGGCACCTTGTCCCTTTTGTGATGGAAAATCTATCCCTACCTTTATCCCTGGGACAAAAAATTCAAATCAACTCTCCACCCTGATATTAAATGCGCAGAAGGTAACAGCAAGAATTGAAGCAAGCAAGCTTTACTGGAGTACATACTATTATTAGGAAGCATCAATTCGCACATGCTAATTTGCCAGTCATGATTTTAAACGTAGTATTTATTATCTCATATAGAATTCTTAAGGTCTTGTTTACATTTTGCTGGAAGCAAACTAAGATGCATATCCAATATTTGGGTCATATCACTCATATATCAATTTTGCAACTTGCCAGCTTCAACATTTGGCTGCAAGGAAAACGTAAACAAGGAAAGAGCATATTACACTTCATCTGTGTTTAAAATATCAATGAATAAATATTCCAACCATTGGCACTTTATAATATAAGTGACATTCAACAATACATCAATAACATATACAGTATAAAGTAAAAAGCAAATTCCGAAAATACAGGACATCTTGAGAATTCAATATATAATTCAAAACAAGACGCAGTTTGAGACTGTAAATTTTCGACTTTATTTCAAAGTCATCTTCAGACAGAATGAAATACAATACTTTACAACACATATATATACAACGCAGAGAGAGAGCATCTGTCATGTGGGCGGAAAGAAGGATTATCCAAGCGAAGCGAAACATGATAGAGAAAATAGTAATTAACTGAGAATGGATTATTTCGCTATATTTACAACAATGTTTAATATATTAAAAGGAATAAGATAGAAAGGGAAGACCCGACAAGTAGAAGATATTAAGTGTTATGTGAACAGTTGTAGTTCTTTACTAGCTTTAAGTCCAGTGTTAAGAAAAGGTTTGTTATGTTTGATAAGCAGTGCTTCAAGAAAAGCAAGAATGTTGTAGTTGTTAGATTTTGTAATGTGAAGTATTCTGTAGCTGTTGAAAACAAGGTTTACAATAGGAGAAGAGTTGTCAGAAGGCAAAGGAAGATCGTTGAGTAGTGTGAACTGGTCTTGTAAAAACATTTCTTTGAATCACTGTATTCAGTATAAAATATTCCTCATAAACAGAAGTTACAGAACTCGCTCCAAGCCTCCAATCGTCGCACAGCAGAGTCTTTGGAAGGGTAAAACCACGTTTAACATCCCCACAAAACACTTTCCGTGTCCTCTTAAGCAAGCCTGTCCAGCTGGAGAACATCTGTCGTATTAACACTATCATATTTTGTAATTTTGGCTGTTAATTTTGTTTAGCGAACGAACGATATTTACCAAACCCAGTTGGAAGAACAGCAACTACATAGTTCCCATGTAATAAAAGCTGAATAATTTGATTTCGAGTACGTCGGTAGCAAAAAGAAGGAAAAATTTCAAAGACTAAACGTATTTTTAAGCCGCTCTAAGCACTTAAATTTTGTGGACACTCTTACGTTGGCGGCCATCTTGGATTTTCGAAACATTATTATTATAATTTATTACACCCACTATATCTGGGTGTTGAAAGTCATGTGACCGGCCGGTGCCAGGGCCTTTTCCCGCCTTCCCAATGACAAAAAGGGAAAAGCCCTGGGAACGAGGTTGACATGGAACATCCTTACCAGTGGGGAGATTGACACTAGATTGGTTGTGACAGGCAGCTTCAGTAGCATGTAAGTCTCTGGCATGCTCCAGCTTCGCAGCACGGTTGAACCTCATTCATCATTCCTTTCGTGACAAATTAAATGCCAATTATCGTGTTTTTGAGATCTTCTGTTCTCACTGGGATAACTTCGAAGCCTTTCTTTCATGCGTACATCGTATTTCCACGATCGGTTGGCCGTTATCTTAGTCACAACTGCATAACGAACACTTGCTCATTGCCCAATAAAACAGTCGAGTCCCTGATTTAAAAAATTAAGAAATAACTTATATGCAATCCGGAACACTGGTTGATGCGTCACCCCATAACGAAAGTTTACTAGAAAGTGAAGGTTTTTACTTACTAATGACCACAATTTCCGTTTATTTAACATGTCTTGTGCGCAATCTTGTCAGGAATGTTGGATATACAAGTATTGCTACATAAAGTTGACCAAAAATGTCAATTACCCAATCCTTTTGCAGTTTGTAATAATTATATAGTTCGGCCTTTTGAGCAACTGATATTGGGAAAAATGCTCATAAATTATGCGGATTTGCTTTTTATTTTGATAAGCGTTATCTGTAATTGAATGCTACTTGTGCTCAAATTAACTATCAATTTTCTTAAACATTGAAATCGCTTTCCACCATGCTTCACCAAAGGGATTTTTAGAGATATTTAGTATGTTAATCAGGATGCCTACCCTGATATAATATTTTACACGTGACAAAATTTTACTGCAATTTGATAGAACGGCTCATGTAAATCTTGTAGATTGACTGGACTGATAACTTCTTTTGCAAAACTGAATGCCTTAGAAATTTATTAATTGATGCAATCAATTTATGCAATTAAAGAGTACAATTTTAAATTAATTAAATAGATATATAGAACTTTCTAATGAATATATATCAGGTCATTTTAAATACACATACGGTAATTGATATAAATCATTTTGTAATTAATTTTAATGCTTGTAACACGTTGTAATTTAGCCATATATTCCGCTACGCTATTGAACGTGTAAATAAATCCCTCTATTATAATGTATTATATAATATTATCATGGCTAAAATTTGATCCTTTTTAAAGTGTCTTTTCAGAACGTTTAGCCTAAAATAGCGAAGATGTTAGTTCGATTAGCGAGTGATTCTTCTCCGCCTATGGATTAAGTTCTATGACTGTTGAAATAGCATCCAAACATTTCATAATAATTCACAAGCCTATTGACAAATCATGTGAAGTGGCTTTATAATTAATCCATTGTCTTCATTAGAATTCTTTATATAAATTTGATAGAACACTTCAACCCGTGTTTCAAATAGTACATGCACTTTTATAATAGTACTCTTATGTTTTCTTGGCAATTCCCTAATTTGTGACTCACTAGACAGAAAATCTAATTTTTTCTAAATACGTCGAAGGCATTGTTGGCTAAAAATTTGCCAAAACCGTATTTTTTTGAGGGGAGGTAGGTGATAATGACTTTTTTAAAAATAAATCACTATTTTTAATGATCAAATAGGAATCGTTTTTCGAAATTTCGAATTTCAGTGCAAATTTAAAAACCTCGAAACAAATTCTCGATTATTCAATATATACCTATGCACGAATTATGCAGTTTGCACTATGGAGTTTACCTTTTTTCCATCCACTTTCATCACTAGAGTCCAGCCCCCCATTCCACATCCAGATATTTCAGTCATGTGACAATAAACGTCGTATTTTTCTCTGGAATCTTGATTTTGCAGTGTATAAGTACCGCTGGTGGACGAGCTAAATAATAAAACGTGATATCAGGATAATGATGTCCTATAGCATGGTGTGGAATTTGTATTGGGGTAAAAGGTGGAAAAGGTCATTTTAATAAATTATAAAGTAAGCTATATGCATATTTTGCCATTTATATTCAATGTACAGTAATGTAGTGCATGAAATGTCATCGGGCAATTCCCAATCTAGAGCAGTCAACAATTTTTTCAAGGGAGGGTGGCGGTATATTTACATTACGTGTGATGTAAATTTTGGCAAGGTATTGTGACAGTATATGGCGAGTGAGGGAGGCAATATATTTCATTTCTTGAACGTAAATTTTTATATCTTTTATCTATATTTTAAACGCTTTTTATAGGTTTAGTATTGTAAACTTTATTGGACAGTAAAACAAGACATACCAAACGGCACGAGTGCAAACGGGACTCGAAGTTCCATGCGAGGCTCTCTACCTTTTTACAAATTGATTAAATTACAAAAATTATTGTTACGATAACTACAACTAAAATAAACACATGCCAATTGTTTGAAGCTCAAACATATTAAAATGTGGTTTGTTTAAATAAAGTGATTAAAATACTATAAAAAAATAGCCAATACTGCGTTATACCTAGAATATCAGAAAACAATTACAGAAATACTCAAGCAACAAGCATATGTTTACTTTAGAAACTATTAGTTATATTAAGACCTATGACGCGAACAACTACGACATAAAGACCAGGTACATGGCATATCTACATTATAACTATTTTCTAATAACTGTACGTATGTTCTTGACAAAAATGATTTAAACATAGTTAGACTGCGAAGGTCTGCAGGACAAGCTATTTTACACACACAATTCCAGAGAGGGACAATACGGTTAAAGAAGGACGACTGGAAAGCACTTGTTTTACACAACGGAACTTTAAGAACGAGAGAAGGATTTTCACAGTTACGAGTACGATTATGACTAACAAACGACACAAAATTAGAAATATTTAAATCGTAAAATCCATTTAGCAACTTAAAGAAAAATGTCAAATCCTTGATTTCTCTGTCGTATGTCAACGGGAGAAGATTTAACATCTGCAATCGATTCCTATATGTGATGTCCCGCGTTTGGAGGATCCATCTTGTGGCGCGCCTTTGCACTCTCTCCAACGGCGTTTTGTTGTTATACTGCGATGGTGACCAGACTTCTGCGGCGTAACATAGCTGGGATTTTACCAGGGAAAGATACAATGTGCGCCGAACATTGCAAACTGTTAGGAGGGCACATGTTCTTCGTAGTAGACCCAGCATTACATTGGCCTTGCTAACAATCCGCGATATATGCGTGTTAGGTTTAACAATCCGCGATATATGCGTGTTAGGTTTGTGATTAAGTTGCTATGTGTCAAATGATAATTGAGTACATAGTTGAAACCTCATAGGATGACAAAAATGGTGACAATGGTACTCTATCGACTTTAAAATTTCCGCGGTAGCATACTCCGGACTCCGTAAAAGTTCATAGTAGTCTGGGAGTCTAAATACATTTTGATAGTAAACGCGCTATAAACGCTCCAAGTTATCTTTGCATTTTCCAAAATAATATTTTTTCTACAAAAACAGTCTTATATTTACAAAATTTTGCTTACACCAAAAATCTTCCATTCAAAACAGCCGAATTTTGCAGATAAAAATACCGCCTCTGTAAAAATAATAATATCTGCTATTGCAGGGGACAAAATCTTACGATTTCAAAAACACCTTGGATAATTAACGAAATGTGCAACACTGCATTGGGTAGGAAATATACATCATACAATGTTTTAATTTCTATTTAGTTTAAATACTTTCAAGCAGAAACTCTGATGCTTTCAAATGCTTCTAAATCACAAATACACTGCCACTGAAAATTGCAGACGTCCGAAATTCTGATACTTTTAAGTGCTTAGGAGGCTTTGCCCCACCCCCACCCCCACCCCAGAAAAAGTGAATTTCCGGCACTGGATGGGTCGGTTGACTATAACTTTGGCTGGCGCGTTCACTGCACCGTTATTATATTTTCGCTAAATATACCGTTCACTATTTCCAGGAATGGCGGAGTAAATGGCTTCGCGCATTGGCTTTTTTGTTCATATTTAGACGTTTACTTGTCAACTGCAGATTTTATGTTCGTAATCTTCATCATATGCTAAGCATAGTTGAATCATCTTAAAAGTACAGACGAACACTAGGTGGAAGTAATAAACACGATGTTTGCAAGTAATCATGTCCGTATCGTCAGAAGAAAACAGAATGGTTCATATAGTTTCAGTACTAATAACATATTTTGCACTACCTGTTTGTCTTCAATAGTTCTTTGCAAGATGACGACAGATGTTGACCTGCTAAAACATTTAAATAAGTTCTTATAAACAAACATTATGAATCATGTTTCGCTCGCTACTCTGGTTTAAATAAATTATTACTCTTATAGTCATTTACATGAATTACATCAATAACCTTACAAAATTGATTTGCGGCATTTACGAGATGCAAACTATTTAATAATATCATGGAAGTCGATTAATTTTGCGTAAAACGTCCGCCTCTATACTCATTATAGATAGTTTGTTAAGTTTCTGGTTTATCAGGTTAGACCTAAGCACATTCTTATGCGTTTCAATGCCGAAATGACCGTTCTCCTTATTGCTCACCATTAAAGTCAAATAAATTCGAAGGGCAATTTCGACGTTTGGGAAAACTTCGTGGATTTCTCTTTTTGCAAGAAACCGGTACATTTGAAGCTCAACGCTTACGGCTTCATCTGAGTCATCTAACGCATCTTCCTTGCGAGGTAGATTATTTCCTTTGAAATATTCACAAAAATGGACCAGCTCTTCTGCGAAAGATGGCTCCAAGTCATTTGGATATCGCTGTACCAAATTGTCCGCTCCATTTTTCAGCTTTTGGCATCGAGATGCAAAACATTGTGAAGAAATCCAAATTTAGGCTACAGCTTGGCATAGGCTTGTAGACGCTTGTAGAGCTCAGCATGCAGCTTGTCCAGAATAGACAAATATATTTCAACTCTGAAACGAACGCTCGGAGTAAATTCTGCTTCTTCAGATGCACCATCATTTAAAGTCAGTTTTATACTTCGAGTCCGTTTTCGACCCACCTCTGTTTTGTAAGATTTTGATCTTGAGCGTAATCTTCCCTTTTCTTCAAAATCATCAAACGAATCTCTGAGAGTTGTAGTATAATTCATCAAAGATTCCAAGAGAGTGACAGCTTCATTAAGGTCCAGATCGGCACTTTGCAACTTCATGGATGTCTTGTTGAATCGTTCAAGAACAGTTTCGATCCCAGAGTTCCAACAAGACGCAGTTTCCCAACTGGTCCATCTTATTTTGAAGACCATTTGCTTCTTGTTTTGTTGCTGGTTCTTCATCGGTGTCGTTCGAAATGGAGACACGAGCTGCTCGAATGTCCTCGTAGCGCTTTTTTAATGCAGAAGTAGCTGCCGAGTGAGCCCACCATCGAGTATCACAAAGGCGTTTCACAACTGGCAACCTCTTCTCACGAAGTTCATTCAACAGAATATCCCAGCGATGAGGAGAAGATCGAAGAAAGTGTACAGTTTCTGTACGAAGCTGAAAAACGAAGTTACACCTGTTTTTGGACGAATGATGATAAATTTGCTTTGTAAATGGTTAGTTTATTTTGAAAAATTGCTTTTCACATTGTTTTAATTGTCTGCATTGGTTAACGAGAATTAAATGCCAACCAAAATGGCGGCGTTCGCCATCGTGAGAAAGGCTAATTGAGTGAATGTGCGAAACATGGAATCCAGTCTGCGAGTTCTTTCTTCGCGCGAATAAGCGCCTGTAAACCACTCTACTTTCTGCTCATATTACTCGCATTGTCATATGACTGCCCTCTACAGTTTTTGATATTGATGCCGTCTTTTACAAAAAAGGCGGACACGCTTTTGAACATCTCTTCCGCAGTATGTCCCTTCATGTCTAAAATCTTAATAAATAGTTCTACTGGACCATTTTCAAGTACGTACCGCAAAACGCAAGCTAGACGGTCTATGCGTGAAATATCTGGAGTTGAGTCAACAGTTGGAGAAAAATACTTCGTTTCCTTTACTTGATCAATAATGAATTTTTTAACCCCCCCCCCCCCCATGATATCAATCAGATCATTGCAAATCGTAGAGTAGATGAATGACACTGACCCTTTACCTTTACCTCCATATTTCTCAATGTGGGCTGCAATGAAAGGATCGAACTGGGCAAAAATTCCAGTGTTCCCAGGTAGTTCCCGTTGTGGACAGATCCCACGAGTTCATAATGTAGCAGTGTAGTTCATTCATTAACTCCCGTAGCACATAACATCATCACGAGTAGTATAATTCAATGTAAATACCCCACCTTGTACAAACAAGCTCTAATAACCCCTGTGCCTAAAATTACTCCACCAAAAATATTTAAATATTTTCGTTACAAAAATATTTTCGTCAAAGTTCTGCGCTTCAACAGTTAGCTAAAGTGCTGGAAAAGGTTTAATTGCAATTAAGTTGTGCAGATCTCACATTAAAAGGTAACCAACATCTATTCCTCAAGGGCCGTTCTACAATCTCAGCATTGATTGAAATTTCACAAAAATGGTTTGATGTAACTGAAAACACTGTGTATGGGAGAAAAGGTATACATGCTATTTTTATTGACTTTAGCAAAGCGTTTGATATGGTGGACCACGTACCGAATTCCCCTTTCTAAATTGGCCTCTATGAACTTAACTAAATCTTTTTGGCTGTTGATTCGAGATTTCCTATCCATGAGAAGTCAACAGGTAAAGCTGCTTCAAAGGTTGTCATCATCCGCTGCATGCCCAGCTGGAGTTCCGCAGGGCTCGGTCATCTCTCCAATACTATTTAATGTATGCATCGATGATTTAGAGGATGAAATCTCTGCAAACCTAGCCGTCGATACCTCGAAGTATGCCGATGACTGCACAATCGATCAAGCAATTGGAGCCGGGGAAATAAGCCATGTCCGACAGACTCTAGACTATATCCAAAATTGGTCAGTGTCGAACGAAATGACTATCAACGTCAAATAAACAAAGGACATGTGGATATGCTTCACGGAATCAATATTGGAACCTCCTGCTGCTTATATAGGTCATGAACTAGTTGAAAGAGTGGACAAATTTAAACTACTTGGAATGGGGCTTCAAAACAACCTCAAATAGAACAATCATGTTGAAACTGTTATACAGAAAGCTAACCGTCAAGTATATATGTTAAGAGAATGCAGGAAAACTAATCTACCTGTGGAAGTAGGTATT
Organism: Paramuricea clavata; assembly: GCA_902702795.2. Classification (NCBI taxonomy): domain Eukaryota; kingdom Metazoa; phylum Cnidaria; class Anthozoa; order Malacalcyonacea; family Plexauridae; genus Paramuricea; species Paramuricea clavata. Next base: position 11,207 of record CACRXK020007466.1, read on the forward strand.
ATAGCCTTTATAAATCCAACATTAGATCTACTCTTGAATATGGGCGCTTTCCATTTATTGGCCTGACCGCGTCCGGCCCGAATTCTTGTCTCTGTATCAATGAAAAGATCTGATCGATGTTTCTCAAATATCTAGCGAAAATGGACCTCATTCTAATTTTATCACAATTTTCAGGTCAGATAGATCCAAAGCCCAAACGTTTTGTGTTTCATTCAACAATTTGACCGTTCTGACCAGTCTGGCAGTGTTAATGGAAAGCACCCTAGGCCTCACTTGTTTGGGGTGGCCTTCCAACTTATCTGGTAATAAAATTGAACGAATCCAGACCCGCTGCCTCCGAGTTCTTGGTTATAACAATGACTGTTTACAAAGCCTCTCTGATCGAAGAGAAAAACTTCTGAAGCGTGAAGCGCGGAAGATCATGAATGACCCTTCCCATCTTTTCATACAAGACTCTTTAAATCAAATAATCCCTATGATTTAAGGACAATTAGTAGCAAAAACACATTATCGCGAACCGAAAGACATAAACGTTCCTTCTTAGCTCGTGCAAGTGCACTCACATATATAGATTTTAGTTGTCTATACATACTTGAGATTCTTATCGGTATATAATGTTCTAATATAATTATTATATACTTAAGATAGATAAATAAATTTATTATCATTATTATGTTTTCGAAAGGAAAACCCACGCTCTGCCAAGTGTTTGATTACCGCAACAACTCTATCCATGCAGAACCGCACTGGGCTAAGCAACTTCCGCTTTCTGCTGCTCTAAAAGTTTATTGTCTGTGCGATTCTTTGTATCAGATCTGTTGAACATTGCAGAGGATGCTACACGATGGCTCTGACTGTTTTCATGTCTTTCTATCCGGCAAACAGCATTTTCCCAGTCGCATAGCGATTCAGAAGACTTCACGTTCACATGTTCTGTTGAGGTAGGCAAAGATAATGAATCGGTATTAGATGCACATGCACGGCAGGGGTGAAAAATTTCTGGATTTTTGAAATCCGCTGAAGTTCAGGCTCTTGTCGACGTTTACGCTCTTCCCGTCCCTTTGCTTTTACATTACTTGCATGGCTTGTGTTTATAACTCATAGCGTAAAAGCTGAGGAAAATTGTGATTTCAGACTAAATTTTGAAATTCCTGGAAACGGTCAGCGGAATTTTCCAGAAAATGATGGTGGTACTTCATGAATTCTGAACATTGCGCAGTTAAACTACGTGTAGCCGGTGACGTTCAAGGGGTCAATATTCATGAAAACCAAGGAAGGTAGCAATAGCATTACTAAATTAGCTACAATCACATTATTTCATTGCTTAATTGAGTAAAAAATAGTAAAAGTAATTAAAAATTCATTCTCTACAAAATCACGGGCCTCTCAAAAGCCCGCGCCTTATAGGCTTCAGCCTACTCAGCCTATTGGGTAATCCGCCACTGATAAGAACCGGCTTTCGCAAAAGAAGGGCTTGAATATAATTTGGATGGAAATTTGTATCGGAAATTGAGGGTAGAGCTTTCAAATGGGATGCTTTATTGCTACTGCGAATGTAGACATACACACAACCCCCTTTCCTGTGGAGGCGATCGAGTCTAATCAATTTATAACCATCAATTTAAATTGCAACATTTTTTACGGTGCTATTTAGTCACGGTTCTGATATAGTAAATAATATATCAATGCTATAAGTTATAACAAACTCCCTATAGCTTTAATGAAATGCGATCGATTTCTTAGTGACCTTATATGTTCAAATGGGCTATCTTTATTTTTCCATCAAACATTGGTTTGTCACTGTTTAAATTATTAGCATGACTGCAACTGGAAGTTTCAGCTTGGATCCTTATTAAGTTATTCTGATTACACTTTGGTCACGATACAGGGGATTTGCAGGACCGTTGAGTAATTTGAATAGGGATATTATAACGGAGGTTTGAGGGATGGTATGTCTCAGGAGGTGACTCGGGTTTCTGTTCCGGTTTATTCGGAACATTCAATGCCAAAAATGGCACATACTTGTTGGTTGAGTTGTTAAACCACCTGTCTTTTTCGGTTTAGATGTTGCTATAAAGAGGCGAGTAATATTTAGAACCACAAGAATTAATAAAAGAATATTACATGACTCATTATGCACATACTTGTTGGTTGAATTGTTAAACCACCTGTCTTTTTCAATGTTGCTATAATGAGATGAGTGATATTTAGAATCATAACATTTTGGATTAAAGAATGAACACAGACGTTCTGTATTGACTCATCCTGCACATACTTGTTGGTTGAATTGTTAAACCACCTGTCCTTTTCAGTGTCGATGTTGCTATAAAGAGACGTGTAATATTTAAAACCATAACAATTTAATATTCCTATAGGATAAAAGGATGGATACTGAAGTTCTGCATTGTTAAACTGAACTTGTTAAACTGAACTTGTTAAACCACCAGTCTTTTTCAGTGTAGATGTTGCTATAATGAGATGAGTAATATTTAAAATCATAACATGTATTATTCTTAGGATAAACACAAAAGTTTTGCATTGACTCGTTTTGCACATACTTGTTGGTTGAGTTATTAAACCTGATATAAAGAGATGAGTATAATCATAACATTTGATATTCTTGGGATAAAAGAATGATTACAGAAGTTCTGCTTTGACTCATTCTGCCAATACTTGTTGGTTGAGTTGTTAAACTAGTTGTCTTTTTCAGTTTAGACGTTTTAGTTAAAAAATTTAATTCTTAGGGTAAAAGATGAATTTTGAATATTTACATTGATTCGTTGTGGACATACTTGTAGGTTCCGCTGTTAAACTACCTGTCTTTTTCAGTATAGATGTTGCTATATAATTTTTGAGAAAAGTTATTTAATTAAATGCATAACAATTACAATAGTAATCGTAAACACGGAATATAGAAGTTGACATATTATAATATTTATTAAGAAGAGATATTTAATTTTAGAAAAAAACAAAAAAGGAGTTCGTAGGTGATAGATTTGAGTGAAATTTTTAAAAATTTGTTAGACCTAAAAAGCAAACAGCTCCGAAAAATGCAACTATATGGGCTCTATAGTTGCATCTTTGGCAACTGCTCCTGGTTTTGACTAATAAATTAGTCATAATTCTATTTCCGATTTGATCCATTCGGATGTTGTGCCTGGTTGCTCGGTTAGTTACAGCATATTGTGGGCTTCTCAAGTTCTTAACTGAGACCTACTTGTTGATATTGTTTCTCTTGCTGGAAGAGTGGTGCTTGACGAAACAGCATGCTGAGTTTCCTAAAAATAAATATAATTAAAGAAACTAAACAATATATTTTACTTAGATGCTGCTCAAATGCTCAATCTCCACCCCCCCCCCCACCCGCCCCCCTCTGTCCGTGTAACACAGAAACAGTCTCTTTTGCATGCCCTCAAGGTCTATGTGAAGGCGTGCTGGATTTTGTAGATAAAATGACTTCGTACAGTCTTGCTTACGCCACGATTAGCCATAAACATACACATAAACAAATACATTGTTGGAAAATACAAACCAGAAGATAAACATCAATTGGACTCATTTTATTATGAAACCAGAATGATTTGAGATCCAGTTTTGATACACTCTGTTTATAAACGGTATAAACGGTATAAACATATTCTGACAGTATACTCACTCTTTCGGGTGAAAGTATTGTGTAGTGATCAAAATTTTCATTTCTCTTTAAACTCCCTGCATCTTCTTCTGAATCAACAGTTTTGAGTAACTGGCAATTTTCTTCTCCTCCAGAAGTTGCGGTTTTATTGTAGTTAGCAGATCTACATGATTTATCTTGAAGCACCGCACATTGTATAATGCAATCAACTCCAGACTCTGCGTGAACATATTTGATCACCTTAGACTCAGTGTCCAAATGATAACCTTTTAAATTGTGAAATAATTAGTAGAAATCTGAACGACATTTATGGTTTCTCATTGATGTATTTAAAGTGGCACTGTCATCAAAATTTTTATCCTCTTAAACAAAAATGCTCTTAAAACTGTATAGTAACTTGTTTTGAAGATTTTTGTTCCCATGCTTAGTTCTTGAGATATTTCATTTTGTTTGTAACCATGTGACGTCATTTACTCAATTACATATGTAATGGGTTTCAGTAATTGTTGTGTATTTTTGCTATTTTTTATCAAAATCTTTCGAAAGATGCGGCGCGTTTGTAAACTTAACCTACATCATTAAGCATACTGTTTCTTTTAAACAAATCCATCAAAAATAGCAAAGATACACAACAATTACTGATTTCTCATTATATATGTAATTGAGTAAATGACGTCACATGGTTACAAACAAAATGAAATATATCAAGAACTAAGCATGGGAACAAAAATCTTCAAAACAAGTTATTATACAGTTTTAAGATCATTTTCGTTTAAGAAAATAAAAATTTTGATGACAGTGCCACTTTAAAATCAAGCTGCAAACACTCGCCATATTTTTGAGATCAGTGACAAGATTCTCATGATGACGCGCCAGCGAACATTGAAAGGATTTTTCAATGCGCTAGCTTCCTTTTTCCAAGTGTGTATAGCCGAGCGGATTTAGTACCCTCTCTACGCACTATGCATATATGGAGATGCCAAACATTCAATTATATAGGTGAAAGATAAATAAATAATGATGCAGCCGAATAAGCCCTGATTACTAATAATTTACTGCCCGAGGGTGAGGGCAGTACGGGAAAATATCCAACCGAGGACTTCCATGCTGTATTGACCGAGCTATTACGGTGTTAATACTGCAAGACCGGGATTGGATATTACCCGTAGTAAGGTAATTGAGGTCAGTATAAGTTTTTTATTATATGGCATTGTACGTTAGTACAAAAAATCAGGGGGAAAAGTCAATCGGGGGCAAAGTACAAAGTCCGAAACAATTTTCAAAAAAACAATTGTAACAAATGTTCTTTCATGGCCGGTAAAACTACTCTATAGCACTTCTTTATAGAACACTAACACTAGTAGTATACAAAGTAGGGGTTCTGGCGCGGGTTTCATATCAATTACACACGCTTGTAGCGTGTTTAAAAGGTGTGGACGAATGATTACTAGCGTTTTAAGAAAATTTTTACGATTTAATACTTTGCTAATATATTTATCTCCACATATATTCCTTCTAACAAACTGAGTGGAGCTTAACACATTCTCGGTATATATTCTACTAAAGTTGTTGTAATACTTGTGGGACGTAGATATTGTACGCATGCGCAGTGAGAATTGGGTATTACGAAAATTCCTGACATAAAGGAGTTCGCAAAGATTCCGGGGGGGGGGGGGAATTCTGCAGAGAATATCTCAGTTTATTCAAAATTCCCCCAAATCATAAAGACAATAAAAATAGAGTATAAAAGGTGTACTTGAATTCATCGTATTACAAGGTTTTCTTAGATTATCTTAGAGTGTCCACTATTTTAACGCCATCCTTGGTCTTACTTGGGGATGTATTCACCATGTTTAGGACTGTTAAACAAGGAATAATAAAAATCTAGACATACATATGAAATTTTTAGACAGAACTAAGCAGTTGCTAAGCCCAAGTTAAAATCGTTGTCAACGAAGTTGTTATGGTCAATATAAAAAGTGATTAACTCGCCCACCCCGTGTGGATATATACAAGAGATAGGAAAAAATACTAACACATAGAGAGTTATTAAAGATGATATGCAAGCTATTTCGATGTTTTGTTGTTTGCGGCTCTCTAAACGTATAACGCCAAAGTCATTAACAGTCATTCATGGATTACAAGCAAAATTTCAATCAATTAAACTAATATTTAAATCCCGTTCTTCCATATGGGGTCTGGGAGAGAATATGTTGCTGTCTAGAGTTATATAAACACATATGGAAGTTAGATGTCATGATATAATTGTCAAGCGATTCCTATATTTTAATGCCAGGTTTTTAAGGTACTAAAGCTCGGATAAGGTTAATAAATTTAAGCTATATTAAAGCACACCGATTGCTATGTGTTGTTAGGGTGAAACTAATTAAAGGATTAACTTTTTATCAGAGATTTGCATTTTCTACTGTGTGGAAAAATACGGGTAGATTAGGATATTCATTGCGCAGGCGTCGCGGGTTATCCGCGCGGGAAGAGAAAAAGCGAGTTAGACAAAACAGGAGCGCTTTGCAGCCAAAAGTTTACACAAGAATTCAGTCTTAAAATACATTTACTTCTTCGAGACGTTTACAAAGTTAATGTCGTCTACTTCTTAGAGCTAATGTGTTTGATTTTATTTAAATTACGCACAACAATTTAGATGTTTTTTTGTCATAATAGTCGTTTGGTTTAATTTTTCACTCTCCATGGTTTCTATACTCCTAGCCCTACTTCGACCCTATATCGACCCTACATCGACCCTACATCGACCCTACATCGACCCTACATCGACCCTACATCACACCCACATGTCGTCGTAAAAAAATCAACTATAAATGATTATTCCATAGCTTATCTTTATCGTCCTTCTCCTTATTTTCTTATCTTTATGTTATTATCCCTATCTCTATGAAAGACTATAGTCCTGACTATGAAAGACTATAGTAAAGACTATGAAAGATTATAGTAAAGACTATGAAAGACTATAGTAAAGACTATGAAAGACTATAGTAAAGACTATGAAAGACTATAGTTCTTATACTCCCTAGGCTCGGAGCCGAGCTCCTTAGGCTGGGCGCCGATCTCTTTAGGCTCGGAGCCGAGCTCCTTAGGCTCGGAGCCAGCTCCTTAGGCTCGGAGCCGGCTCCTTAGGCTCGGAGCCGAGCTCCTTAAGCTCGGAGCCAACTCTTTAGGCTCCGAGCTGAGCTCTTTAGGCTCCTGGCGGAGCTTCCTAGGCTCCAAGCCTAAGGAGCTGGCTCCAAGCCTAAGGAGCTGGCTCCGAGCCTAAGGAGCTTGATCCGAGGCTAAGGAGCTTGCTCCGAGCCTAAGGAGCTCGGCTCCGAGCCTAAAGAGCTCGGTCCTATAGTCTTTCATAGTCTTTAGGACTATAGTCTTTCATAGTCAGGACTATAGTCTTTCATAGTCAGGACTATAGTCTTTCATAAAGATAGGGATAATAACATAAAGATAAGAAAATAAGGAGAAGGACGATGAAGATAAGCTATGGAATAATCATTTATTCTTTACTATAGTCTTTCATAGTCTTTACTATAGTCTTTCATAGTCAGGACTATAGTCTTTCATAGTCAGGACTATAGTCTTTCATAAAGATAGGGATAATAACATAAAGATAAGAAAATAAGGAGAAGGACGATGAAGATAAGCTATGGAATAATCATTTATAGTTGGGTTTTTTACGGCGACATGTGGGTGTGATGTAGGGTCGATGTAGGGTCGATGTAGGGTCGATGTAGGGTCGAGGTAGGGTCGAGGTAGGGTCGATGTAGGGTCGATGTAGGGCTAGGATTATAGAAACCATGGCGAGTGAACAATTAAACGAAACGACTCTTATTACAAAAAATATTTAAATTGTTGTGCGTAATTTAAATAAAATCAAACACATTATGCTCTAAGAAGTAGACCACATTAACTTTGTAAACGTCTCGAAGAAGTAAATGTATTTTAAGACTGAATTCTTGTGTAAACTTTTGGCTGCAAAGCGCTCCTGTCTTGTCTAAATCGCTTTCTCTCTTCCCGCGCGGATAACCTTATCCGAGCTTTAGTACCTTAAAAACCTGGCATTAAAATATAGGAGTCGCTTTGCAATTATATCATGACCTCTAACTTCCATATGTGTTTATATAACTCTAGACAGCAACATATTCTCTCCCAGACCCCATATGGAAGAACGGGATTTAAATATTAGTTTAATTGATTGACATTTTGCTTGTAATCCATGACTGACTGTTAATGTCTCTGGCGTTATACGTTTAGAGAGACGCAAACGACAAAACATCGAAATAGCTTGCATATCATCTGTAATAACTCTCTATGTGTTAGTATTTTTTTCTATCTCTTGTATATATCCACACGGGGTGGGCGAGTTAATCACTTTTTATATTGACCATAACAACTTCGTTGACAACGATTTTAACTTGGGCTTAGCAACTGCTTAGTTCTGTCTAAAAATTTCATATGTATGTCTAGATTTTTATTATTCCTTGTTTAACAGTCCTAAACATGGTGAATACATCCCCAAGTAAGACCAAGGATGGTGTTAAAATAGTGGACACTCTAAGATAATCTAAGAAAACCTTGTAATACGATGAATTCAAGTATACCTTTTATACTCTATTTTTATTGTCTTTATGATTTGGGGGAATTTTGAATAAACTGAGATATTCTCTGCAGAATCCCCCCCCCGGAATCTTTGCGAACTCCTTTAAGTCAGGAATTTTCGTAATACCCAATTCTCACTGCGCATGCGTACAATATCTACGTTCCACAAGTATTACAACAACTTTAGTAGAATATATATCGAGAATGTGTTAAACTCCACTCAGTTTGTTAGAAGGAATATATGTGGAGATAAGTATATTAGCCAAGTATTAAATCGTAAAAAAATTTTAAAACGCTAGTAATCATTCGTCCACACTTTTTAAACACCTTACAAGCGTGTGTAATTGATATGAAATTATATTGTGATGACGTCATAGGTGGTGCTTAGTGCACCATCCGCACCTCCCGCGCCAGAACCCCTACTTTGTATACTACTAACACTGTTTGGATAGTATTTCATGAAAAATACGAGATATTTCGTCAAACAAATGTGAAAACAATAAAATTATTAATAAACAGCATCGACAAGTACGGTTTTAGTTCGCTTCATCTCATATATTTATGTCTCTTTTTATCTAACAAAAAAGAAATTTTCGGGGAAAAATTATAAACCTGTGGCTACTTTAGTTGTATTTTTTATTTAGATGGTGTCAAGTCCCTCCTGGCTATCTGCAAATAAAATTTGCAGCTCTTCACATACTCAAAACACAACTATTTCTGATTGCTTTAATATAGTTCTAAACATTGTAAAATTTACCTTGTAAATTCGACTTTCTCTAACAAAAACGTGTTGAGAAGGTTCTTTAACCACAGCAGTTACTCCTTTTCTCTATTTAAGGACTATTTTTCTTCGTTTTGAATAGTTTTTAAGATTTTAGACACTTTTTGTCGTTTGAAACTCGGCCCTCGTCCCAGCTTCGTAGGACAATAAATGTTGCGTGTTGCCCGTCGGCAATACGGGAATATCCTGTCTCGTCAGCAGCCAATGAAATTGCGCGATTCATCAAAATAAATGTTTGCAATATAGTAATTTTACGTATACTTCAGCGACATGCTAAGATGAAATTGCAATTTATCCGGAAGGAGAACGCAGAACGGTCGTAACTTGGAATTGGCTTGGCATGGCTGCTATAGGTTTTTTTTCACATTACGTCAAGGCGCCATGTTCGTCCTGATTCTTTATTTTTTTTAATTGGCCTCGCTTTATTGTCTTTGAATTCCCAAATGAGATGCGGCATGTAGTTTTCAATTCAGTTGCTGGTAATCTTCTCCGGGTCAGTAGTTTAGAACTCATAACTAATTATCATGGATTTGCATCGTATCAAGTATACTATATATATGACTTTGTAACACAGACACGAGCAGTGTTCCACCGTGTTAATATTGAAATAACGTACTGTTAGAATTTGAATGCCTCAGCACTCTGTTGAACACACGAGTGCATAAAAGCTTGACATATAAGTAAAATTTATGCATACAGAGAAACTGATTAAGAAGCTGCTTTAAATTCCCAAAAGCAGAAAATCGCTTGCGCTTTACAAAAATATTTCAATTTTTAATAGGTCAATATTTATATGCACCCTGTCAAATTTTACGTATCTTTGCGTTCAGCTTTGAGCTAAGGCATTTAAATTCTAACAATACGTTTTTAAGGTTTTTTCAATAGTTTGCGGTTTTCTTGGGACACCCTGTCATATCCAAGGGGCTGTTTATACACGATTCCGCTTTGCCGCGACGAGATGAGAGGCAGAATAATTTTTACACAAATTGCTATGTCGAGGCTCATGGTTCTGCAAAACTGCATTTTTTTCCCGACGATAGATTACTGACAGTATAATTACTACCAAAAGGTTGTGCATAATACAGCAATTACAAGTTTACTCACGAAACAGAAAAACTTATTCGTGCTTCAGTACACGGTGGCTGGTATACATGCATGCACCAGCTGCATGCAGCTGTAACGCATAAATGAAGTGGTTGCACAATCTCACTTTTAAGCACAGAACAGTTAATAGGGGAATGTATCTTCAAGCTTCGAACTAAAATTTAGTCCTAAAAATAGCGCCAGTGAAGCCACAGTTTTCAAAATTAAGCCTACAAAATTTTGATCTGTTCTTAGTTTTGACCAAGTTGTTCTTAATAATCTTAATTTATTTGCCTCTTTAATTAACGTTCTTAATTTTTCCGAGACAAAATTAACATCCTTTACTTTACTACAAGCTACTTAATTTACACCTTTCCGTAATTCTTAACAATTCCTAATTTCTACATTAAAAGATCTAGATGCAATATTATTTACATGCGGTGTTTCGCTTTTATTTTACGGAAAGTGACGCACTTCTTGGCGCTCACATAAATTTCATCTTTAATTAATAAACGGTTAACGATCATGTAAGGGTTCTTTATAATTTTTTGTAAGTTTAAGGTTGTCAAAACCCACCTGTTTTGGATTGGTCGAAACATATTAAGCCGAAGTTTTGAACATTAATAGAACAATAATGTTTACAACTACATTTTCAGTGCACAATATTTAAGTTAACTGATTCACGAGAGATATAAGAGTGTTATTTAATTTTGACTTATCCACCGTTTAAACTAAACGGGCTTGATACAACCGACCCCTGAACGATCGGATTGACTTTAAATTTTTGTAAATTTAAATTTTATATATATATATATATATATATATATATATATATATATATATATATATATATATATATATATATATATATATATATATATATATATAATATTAATGAGACCAAAGATGATCAAATTTTACAGTTAGAAAGAGTGCTCAATACCATTTAATAACGTAGAGCAAATAATTTAATTTCTTAACTTAAAATATAGTCACAACTCTGAGTTTCACGCTCAATGCGATCTTCAGGCGACAATGTTTAAATCTCAATAAAAATTCCTGTATGATTACGTGCGAGTTCGTTAGGCTACTTGCGTGATGGTATTGCGTGCGCACGTTCAAATTTTCCCGCCAAGAATTGTTTCCGGTGGCAACACTTCGAGAATAGCTCACATCTCTTGTTCAGTAATCTTTTCTTATCACCTTTCAAAATTTCGAGTTTCTCTTGGAGGCATAGGTTGCAACCTTTTGCGCCGCTGCGAAAAGATGATGCTTGCTTCAGAATGGACCACTTGATGTTGAATGTGCGTTTCTTGTTTTTCAAGTTCCAAATGTGTTTGGACAGCTCAGTGGATTTTACATAGCTCGTATCTTTGAATGATGTCTTTGAATGATAACGTTATTACAACCACAAGACATCATTCAAAGATAC
>CACRXK020007467.1:0-22750 GCA_902702795.2 Paramuricea clavata
CCCCCCCCTCCCATCCCCCCCCTCCCCATAAATAATGACCACTCCCTAATGAAGAAACGTGGCTTAATCTTTTTTGGAAATGCAAATACGGTCTCACAGACTTTAACACATTGCATTATGTGGAAACTAGTCAACTTTTCACAGTTCTTACTACGTTAGAATTGTAAAACTGAGGAACTATCTACCCTATTACCCCGCATGTAAGCACAGCGTCTACAAGCAAATTTTCTGCAATTTTGGAAATATTTTGGAGTAAAATTTGATGTTTTATACGCACATGCACCTATAAAATTTCACTTACAAGCACACCCGACCCTTGTACCTAGACCTATGTGCATGGGGTCTGGGTACAAGAATTGGTACATCCCTTTTAATAAAAGAATACCTCAGGTGAATAGGTGAATAAACCAAAAACAATAAGTATTATTATTAACTATATAACTACAATTTATAATAGACAATTAGGCAGTTGCGATATGTCGATATTGTCCATAAATATCAATATTTCAAAAATATCGATATTCGATTTTTCCCATATCGAAGATATCGAAAGTTGTAACTAAGCAACTTAATGTTCGATTATTCGGCAATTATTGTTCCCACCAGCGAAGTTTAGACAACGTGCGTATGGCGGCAATTGCGAACAAACGTAATATGAAACCATTCTAAGGCTTGTAAACATATCTTTAAACTTTCATTAACGGATAAACCAATATTGTTAATAAATCTTTGAGACGTATCATGACTGGTTTCATACACTTCTTTTTAACTGTTTGTGATACGTATACATGGTTGACTAAATTACATTTTCTCATTTGCATAATTCGATATAGTCGATATCAAAATTTTTTCCGATATCGATATATCGATTTTTTTCAATATCGCAACTGCCTATAGACAATGTTGATAATTTGAAACATAAAAAGTATTTGTATCATTAAGAAAAGGTATTCTGGTCATACCTGTCTAACTCACAATCCTTGATGCTTTTATCTGGAGTGTGCATATATGCGGGGTAATAATAGGGTATGTGAATTTTCTCCTTCCAATTGCTACGACAATCTCCCACCTTTAAATCATACCTACACAAGACTTACCTCCACCTAACTGCTACTGTCTACACCCTGACTTATCTCATCTTCTGTCTGTGCTCCTAGCTCTCCATTCTCTTTCCACTTTTCTATTCTATAATTTTCTTGCTCTTATGCTACAGTATCTCATCTAGTGGTGTGCACCATGAATGGGGTCTATAGTCTTGTTTGTGTTTCTCCACTTTTGGCGCCTTCTATAGTTACTATTCTCCATCTTCTTGTTAAATGTAATTATCTATGTAAGTTATGTTCAATATTGTCTAGTTATCTATGTGCCAAATTAAAGCTGTTAAATTAAATTTAAAATATATTAATGGTCTGGCCTGAGAATATGAGGCGAGCATGGTCTCGTCAAACTGCATGGCAACAAAACTCTGCTGACACTGGCGTTCAACCTCTCATAAAAAAACTTGTTGTAAATTGTACACAATTTTGTGATTAGTTTGAGCAGCTTGGGACAAAGATTTAATAGCTTCGTAGATTGGCGGCAGACTGTGAACAGTTTATAAAGACTGAATTCACTAATTGAGTCGTATCAAAATATCCAGGCTTTGTAACAAACACAGACGTTTAAAATAAATATACCTACCATGCCCACGGTAATGTCGTCGTGCCATGGTTGATCTAAGCAGAAATTTCCAATAAAGTTTAGCTAAATCTTAGATTTTTTACTCCATTTACAGGTAACCATTCCAGAGAATCTCCATTTTTCAAATGTCAATAATTTCTGATTTTTCTCGCGCATTTACGCATACTATAATGGACAGAAACCGCTGAGCAACTAATTATAAGTTCTTTCTAGTTCAGATTCAATATTAGATCTTTCCGCGGGCTCAGAATCACAATAAATTTGTAAAGCCAAAATCTCAAATAGTCAAATTCTAAAAAAGTTTTTTGAAAAATATGGACAAGTTCGATGGAACAGTCCGTATAAATAAGAAAACTACAAACATTTTAGAAAGACCTTTAAACAAAGGACGGAATGAGGTATGAGTTTCGTTTCAAAAGTGTAACTAGAATATACTGTAAATATATATACTGTGGAATGTGGATGTAACATTACATGAGACGATACAGTCATACAGCATATAAAACTTCAGTACTCTGCAAGTACTGAATTTAATACAAAGGGGCTCCATGCTGGGCTAGTTAGCGGAGCTGCCCTTAGTACCAACAATGCTGGCAGCATGGGCGGATTTTGAGGGGAGGTGTGCACCTCCCCTGATAGATCAAAGTGAAAATGTGAGATTTTTGGTTGCTTAAGCCGGTTTTCCACTAGGCGGAATTTTGTGCGTGGAGCGGAATTTTTCTTTGTCTTGTGATTTCTCAGGTGGAACTAAGTAGAAAAGACAAAGAGAAATTCAAATTCCACTCCACACGCAAAATTCCGCCTAGTGGAAAATGGCCTTTAGTGTCTACACTGTAAAATTGGAACAGTGATATTAACAAGAACTGCTGTTAATCTTGTTAACTTTTAAGAAATTTCAAAACTTGCTGCCAAAGAAAATTGAAAATCCTTTCTAGCAATCAAAAAAATTTCTAGGAACGTCATTCCCAGGATCCACCACTATTTCCAGGTGAATGTGAGATTTTTTGGTTGCTTAGGGTCTGCACTTCGAAAGAAAGTTTTTCTGTAAAATTGAAACAGTGATAGCCAATTCATCTCTGTGTCAAGTATTCTTTTAATGCAATATTTTGAAAGAAACTTGGTAGTAATTGTAATGAGTTGTCATAATTCATTAATACACACGTCGTTGACTTTCGCTCGTTCTAAGCCCTGACTTTCCATGGGGGTTTTGAGCTAGATTGCTGCACCTCCCCTAAGATTTTTGCCTCTTCCCCCACTATTTCCACCAAAATCCGGCCTTGGCTGGCAGTATATTGCAGCCCAGTATGGGATGTATAAACACTGTGTGCCAGGGTCCTACTAAATACTGCCCGGAACGCACGGAAGAACACCCGGGGATATACAAGGTATGTACAGTACTGCCAAGAAATAAACAAAAACTGTGTCCAAGATGTGGGTATCTTGCATCCACTGTACGTCCGTCCTGCGGACGCTGTACATCCACTGTGTGTCTGCGGGCGCTTGCGGGTGCATCCACTGTGCGGACGCCATGCGTCCGCTTTGTGTCTGTGGGCGAGGACGCAGCTCTGAGAAAGAGGTCTTTTCATAGATCGTCAGAAATTATCACGTTTCGCTTTTCATAAACAAACCGTGGGCATCGGAATATATTCGTGCTGGCGATTTCACACCACATTTTTATACACAAATGTTGCAGACCTATATTTTTATATTTCTAATATTAAAATGAAGATCTAGGTTTGTGATGTTGTCTCTGAGTGTATCCACACCGGGCAAGCTGAAAAGTTTGCTTGACTGCGGTGGGAACTGAACCTGGCCTTTGGTTTGCTAGAGTCCAATGCTCTACAAACTGAACTACAAGGTCGGGTCGAGTAGGTGCAAAGCTTGCCCAATGTGGACACGCTCAGAGACAACATTACAAAAATATAGACTGTTTGTATCTCAATCAAGAGGCTCCAATGTCGAATACGCACAAAATTTTTACGCATGCAGAAAAAACTTTTTCTGCCTCGCCATATGCCAGCGTATGCAACCACAATAGTGTGACAGGATCTTAAGTCATACACCTGAACTTTGTATTGCACTGAAAAAATGTGTCGTTCTTTGTAGGTGCACATAAGCTCCTTTGCTTTACTATTCTCAGAGATTGTGCAATACTCTCAGAACAGAGTAACAACTGTTGCCGATCTGCAAACCAAGTAAGATATATTAATGTAGAATATATGAAGCTTACGATTCGTAACTTATGACTTTTACACAGTATATTATATAATACATAGTATCAGTAATGTAATATAGTTTTCATATGAAAGATTTGTTAAATAGTTCCATATTACCATGTACAATAAACAACCTAGAACAGCAATATTATGAATTTAAATTAAACAGCTATGGCAATTAACTTGTACAATCATGTATGTTGTACAGTGTAATTAACATTTCAATACGACTAATTACCATTTGAATTTAATTGAATTGTATCACTGATATTATACTAACTTTAAATTTTCTTATTTTACATTGTCATTGTACTATAGTACAGGTAGTTCTAGAATGATATGTTGATTGAATAACAATTACATTTTAATAATCCTCTATACAGGTTATCAGACATGGGGAAAAGTATCGGTTCAAGAATGCTCGATGTTTTAGTTCTACGTGAGAAGGGATACAAACGAGAGACTAGGATTATTAATGTTCTTTTATTTATTAAAACGACAGTTTGGAAAGTAAGTGATATTTTATCTTACCCAATGGTTTCAGTTGGTTAATACTGTAAATCAGCTTCTTTTACATCTTGCTGTATTGAAAAATAATGAGATTTCCATTCCGCTGACATCAAATTTTTCGTTCTCTGGTATTTAAATGAAAACTGAATTCACTGCAAAGCCTCAAAGACAATCCTTTTGTATTACGTTTTATGAAATACTTTGGTTATTTTAAAGTTCTATACTGATGGAAAAACCATAAATTTAAATGTATATTATTCGTTGCTTGTAATAAACTCGCTTCCAATCCCTGTTTATCCAATCATTCAAGCCTCCAGAGATTGTGTTGGCCAGGCAAAATCACACTCATATTTTCTACAAAATCCCACTTGGACTTTATTTTCAGAATTAGTTTGAAATATTTTAATATTATTCTCCGAGAATGATTCTGAAGCAAACTTTACAAAGAGTTATACTTATAGCTAGTGAGTAGTATACTTTCCTCCAAGTCTTACCATCTCAGTGTAATTTTGTATATATACCCTTTCACAACTTTGCACTATTTTTTTCAGTCATTGTTTGGTAAAGAGGCAGACAAACTCGAACAATCTAATGACGACGATAAAACATGTATCCTTTTAAGAAATGTAAACTTTCGGCAATGTCCAAGCACAATGGCCAACGGCAACGTTCGTTCATTGTGAAATAACTAGACTCTGTTTTGGAATAAATGATGATGTACACTGACATTACCCATGGTTTGAACACCACTGCATGTTTCGGGCGCACTATTGTACATAGTCATATAATGATAGATGCTAGCGATTTTAACTTTCAATTTTGAAAACGGGTATAATAACTCAAAACTTCTGCCATTGACATCATACTCTAGTTTTTTATTCTCCTTAATTTTAGTATTTTATTTTGTATATTTCTGAACAATTTCGAACCAACCCCTCTAAATAAAATAATAGCGAATTAACTAAGCTTCAATACAAAATACAGCCACAATATTTTTGATAACCATAATTACCGATCATGGAAAGGTAGGACAGAGGTGTTTACCGAGGCGGCCTGGGTCCAGTGGTGGTACTTGCATGGATTGAGGAAAGATTCATGAAAGTGGTAGATCTTGGACAGCCAAAAAACTGCACTAAAACCTAGCCTACGGTGTCTGCCCTCACTTCGTTTCTCGCACATAAAACCGTACTGCCTGACGTTAATAGTTAGTATTAAATTGGACTTATTAAGCTAAAAGCGTTGTTTCCTGGAACTAGTATCATACTTTTACCTGGATCAACACCAAAGGTGTCGATTTCTTTGGTGGAAAAATATCCTAGGATAATCTTAAATGCTTAAAACACGAATTTTCAGGAAATTTGGCATTTTTGACAAGTTTGCCAATACTGTCGGTTGTGTTAAAATTAGTTCATTAATCTAAAATAAGCGATAAGGATGTGTAGTTATATTTTTGTGATCGACGTTTTTCACTCCATTTAAAAATATTATAATTTCTTTAATCATTGAGAAACAGATTACATAATCGAGAAAGAACCATTGGTGAACAAATTTATTTCGAGACAAAAGGATAAAGGTAATGTTTTGGCGTCTCTGAATTCTCTATTTTCGTTATGTTGACCTTTAAAAAATTAGGATATCAATCTGTAATTTTGAATCTCTTCCAGTATTTTTCCGCAAACCACTCATTCTTTTTCTGGCTTGTCACATTTTAAAATTAAAAGCATTTCAAAAATACTTGAGTTTGAGTTAAGAGACGTTTGAGTTCGTTGTGGAGGAGTAAAAATTCAAAAACGTTCTACATCTCGAGTTTGAAAGTCATCGAAAAATGTTAAAATTTAGCTAGATGAGAACTTATGCTCCATTTCGCAGATATTGAAATTAATACTGTTTCATGTATTTTTTTTTTACGTTAGGTGGATTAAATTGTGCGTATTTTATTGCTGGAATTGTTGAGGAAATACTGTTTGGGTGTAATTTTGTAAGTATGAAAAAGTATGAAAATATTAAAGATATAGATATAATTGCATGTATAGCTATATAATAACATGCCATGGATATAATAAAAGAGCTGCAGCTAGTGGACGTTAAATATATACACAGCATTATCAGCATATTTTCTATATAACATTATCAGTATATTTTTTTTTATTTATCTACGTTTCGTCTATATTTCAGTCATCATCAGGGTAAACATAGAGGAAATATACGGTAGTGATACGACACAGTGTAATAACCTTTACAATATACTTGCATGTAGTTTGATAATTATGAACTGTGTATTTTACGAAAGTCGAGCACTATTTGGATTACTGGTTATTTTAATTAAGTTGCTGAATCAGATTTTTATTGTTGTAGTATAACATAATTTTTGTTATATTTTTGGTTTTGTTGGTCCGTTTGATCGCACGCAATTCATGTGCTGTAGTTTTGTCGCTTGCGCTGCCTGAAGTTTCCGTTGTACACGCGTAAAAATTGAGAAAATCAACAACTTGTTGCAAGTTGATATCGACAGGCGTGAACAAGGTTGTGCGGCCCACTATGAACAGTATTGTGATGTCAACATGTTTTTACAACATTGTTCAACTGTAACAACTTGGAACAACATGGTTGACAACTTGTTCATAGTTGGCCGCACAACATTGTTCACGCCTGTCGATATCAACTTGCAACAACCTGTGCGTTTTTAGCCGTGTACTTTATTCGTAATAAGAATTTTTCGTCTTTCTTCCTATTCATAGCATTGCAAGGTAACCGCTCACTGGCACAAAGGCACCACATTTATGATACAATTTGATGAATCTGTTATCGCTCGGGACAAAGCATTTGATGCAAGATAACTATTTGTCTTTTTACATTAATTCAAGGAAACCATCAAAACATACATTTACTAATTGTCAAGTACTGTAGAAGACAAAACATAACGCAAAGAAAAATCTCGTGAAAAGTCCAAGATATGTGGACTGAAACAAGGCAATAACCTCAGTTTATAGATTTCTCAAGAGGTTCATGATCTTCGCACTACATTTTGTGCTTTTGAAAATTGTCGGTTGGTGCTGGTTTTTGTGAAGTGTTTTGACTTATGTAAGATAGACATTATGTAGAATTATATGAATGCAGCAGCTATAAAACATATAATTAAAGAATATTAAATTCAGGTCATGCAGATATGACAATATAGGATTACAGCAAGAATCTTGGTACAAAGTAAGCGAGTAGTTGGCTAGTATAACAAGACCAATAAATTTTAAACATATTTTTAAGTAGCGAAAATTCGTTTCATAAATATATTGCTCCGACTTGTTCTGTTTTTCAAGTATTTTGGTGTCCATTATGCAATGGGCGACGTCAGTATATATATTACCACTGCATATCCAGAAAATATTATATACCAAGTCTCTTGTACTGTCGAGTATTCTTGCATCTCATTGGACGAGAGCGTATCATGTGAAAGTAATGAAATTCGACTGTCTCCTGGCAACAGCTCTTAGCGGTGGGCGTTCAGTTATGCCTTATGAGCAAAAATTATGGAGCTTACTCGTTTCTTTTTCATTTGTTTTTTGTTTTCTCTGACACTTGGTATATAACAAAGTGTTTCGCCTTCGGAAACATTGGCAGCTCGCGTTCAAAAAAATACTGTTTCTCAATCAATGAGTGTTAAATAATCTCATCAACGAAGGATGTGCATGTATATATACTTTATATACGGGGTGTATAAAAAAAAGGAGACCTTTAGAAATGAACCTAATTGTTATAATTTGAATGCTATAAGCACTACGCTGAACACAAGAGTGCGAAAATACAATTGAATTGAATTTTTAATTACCAGGAGCAAAATATATTTTGCTTAACAACAATAGATTCATCTCTAAGGTCTCCTTTTTTATGATACACCCTGTATACTTATTGTTCTGATAGTTATTTGAATGGGACGATGTAAAATTTCACAACTTCTTCAGAGCAACCTTCAGCGCTTCTTGTCAAAAAGGGACTTTACGAACAGGTCAATATCGTTCGAGTATTCAGAACTGGCATCGATCCAGTTATTCGCAATCCATTTTGAACCTTTGATAACATTACATCCGCCATGAAGTGATCGAATATCAAGATCACCAAACCAGCCAGTTTCTGGGTCCACTTTGTGGTTATACCAAATCAATGCCGATCTCTTCTTGGGTGTGTAATACATATTAGCATCGTGACAGTGACGTCCAAGATCTAAAATATCACGACCTTCACCAAAAAGAACCTATAATATAAAAATGGTCGGATGAGTACATGTCATCAGCTTTTGGAAGTATATATGCCATACATCGCAACAATAAAAGCGCCCCAGGTATTGAAGACTTCGACGTTTCAACTGAAATTGAGACCGCGTCATCTTGTTTGCCTTGCCCTCTTTTCTAAAACTGTCTATAGTTTCAAATGTGTACACGATATTTTTTCAATTTTTTCTCTGAACATTCTTTTCATCTATTACTCAGAATTTTAGATTTATTTTCTACAGAAATATATGTCAATTTTGTCGATGTCTAACCAAAACAGAGCCGGTCCGACCTCATAACAAAATGCATGCATAGCACAAGAAGCATGGCAAAACGAAGTCAAAAATACTTACCAAGACCGCGCGAAAAAGCCTGGGACGAGGATGTGAAGCTATCTTGGGAAATGTTGATTATTGTACTGTTTAATGATTTATTTGCTAAGTGTTGTTTTGAACTATTTAACAATTAGACAACGAGACCGAGTTGTCTA
Source organism: Paramuricea clavata (assembly GCA_902702795.2). Lineage (NCBI taxonomy): Eukaryota > Metazoa > Cnidaria > Anthozoa > Malacalcyonacea > Plexauridae > Paramuricea > Paramuricea clavata. The sequence goes on from CACRXK020007467.1 coordinate 9,159, forward strand.
TGAGCGAATAGTCAACGAGGCGAAGCCGAGTTGACTATTTGCTCATAGACAACGAGGCCGAATTGTCTAATTGTTTTAGTATAAACTTTAACATTAATTTACAACTATGCTGCAAACACAATACAAAAATACACAAAAAACATTATAAAACCATTAAAGATAAACAAATATTTTAATATTTTTTGTTCGCGTAAAATGTTTTACAAAATTCAGTTTTAATTTTAAAATTTCATTGAGTGTATGTTATTTTGTCTATTTTCTTACCCTTGAAAATTGCCATTCCATATTTTTGTTGCTTTTTCGGGGTTTTTAGTACAGAATTGTTCAACAAGTCGTCCAAAAAATCATCAGACACTTCGGCAAAAGTGCAAAACGCGAATTTTCCGCCATTTTGAATTTTTTATTAGTAGGCTATCACTAATAGCCTACTAGTAGTAGCGTAGCCAACCAGAAGGCACGATATGTGATAGCCTACTAGTAGGTTTATACTAAATAGCAATAGATTCCTTTGTATTCCATTGTATCTATTGTAGTGTAAGCCTAGTAAAGGGCTTCGCTTCAGTCATCAAAGCAAGCGACTTTCACCTCTGAGTTCGCGTGGGTTCGATTCTCGCTATGGACTCATGTGAAAAGAGTCGGTCAACGCTTTCCTCCCACAGGGAAAGTAATTAGGCAAGCGTAACACTTGATGTAAAGCGTATTTGACCATGTCCACATTAAATTTGCGCTATAGAAATGTTAATCGTAATTTTACGCTGACAAATCTCTTACATTTGAATCAGCCGTAGCATTATCAGCGAGAGGAAATGCAGTTTCTCCGCCTTCTTCCACATCATTTAGAAAGTACAGCACTGTCATATACCTATACAAACAAAATTAAAGTTTACATCCAACATAATTGGTCTCGATTTAATTTTATAGCCTACAATAATATACTGTACACCAAAAGACGGGACCATTATAAAAAATGGATTCCTTTCAAACAGAATGTTACTTGAAATGTATAATTTCTAACTCACAGTGTTTCCGTTTTTGGACACATGCATACATTTGCACACACTGAGTTATCTACTTTTAGACAATGTTTGGTCTTAATAAACATTTTTGTAAAAATATATTAACAAGCCTAAAGACTGCAGTCTTCAGGTAGTTATATTTCAATGACTACTGTGCTGCAAAATCTAATGAGAACTGAAACACAGACACGGAACAAGCAATTTGTTGTACCTTGTTGGAATACTCTATGTAATACAAATAATAAATTATAAGTCATAAAATAAAATAATATCGTATACCTGCACAGTCTACAGCCTGATTTCCAATTTCTATACTGACAACATTCCTCGCTGTTGATGCTGTTTTCAGAATCAAGATGCGAATGGTAATGGCCACTTGCTCGATATCTTACCACCTTCAATAAAGACGAAACAACCTCACACTTAAAGCCTAATCACCATGCACGACTAGCGAAATGCGAAAAATGTCGCGCGAAAACAAACTTGTGCGAATATTTTCTCTCGTTGTGATTTCCACAGTGGAGAAAAAATTAGCTAAAACACAAGCATTTGATTGGTTTCGCTATTTTGTCATCCAAAACACAAGCATTTTTGATTGGCTTCGCTATTTCCATTTCGCAACGGAGTAGAAACCAATTCAATTACCCGGCGAAGAGAAGTATTTCGCAGAGAAACACTCCAAAATCATGTTGCGCATGCGTTCAACCTTTTCGCGCGAAATTTTTCGCGCTCGTCGTGGAATTAGGCCTTTAGACTTAAATTTCAGGATAGGATAACGTAATCCACTTTGTTTGCGAAAATACTGTCCCCTTTAAGAAAACCAAGAAACATTTGTCGAAAAACATTTGCTTGTAGACTACATTTCTTCTAAGAGTAAACTGGTCAATTTAAACAGATGTTGGGTGTGCCATTTCCTATTTGCATGATAGAGAAATTGAAGGTTGAAAACTACGGCCGAAGGAAAAAATTTAAAAATGTCGATAAGTGCATGGAGAGAAAGCGGCAAAACCAACATCTCAGAAAGGAAACGTCATGATTCTGATATATATTTTCGTAAAAATGCTTCCTAGTTTATGCAGGCCTAGCGATGCTTTTCTTTGCCTTTATCTCATTTAAAAAGATGTACTGACAGAATGGTATCTTCCATCATATACCTGCAAATCCTCGCCAGCTCTAACCATACCATAGGGCAATCCTGTGAGATTTACAATCCTAACAGAGAAATGAAAGATAATTGATTAGCCAATAATTACTTAACATATACGGTAAAAAATTATGAGGATCTAAACCAACATAGTTTGATTAATTCAATCGTTATGCACCAAGTGGACTGGTGAAGCCACCCCTCATTGGTCCAAGATCAGGAAGCATTGGAAGCATTTTTTCTGTACATGCAAAATAATTCAATAACATCCCAAAGAAAGGTAAAAAGCACACTGGATGCCTATTACCCTATACAGCCAGTATTTTAACAAGGCAAGTTTTGCATGGTCGTATATCGCCTTTCAGTTCAGTTTGCTTAAAAGGCTTGAACTCACGCATTGTATTAACGCAGATGTCTGATCACATCGTCTGAATCACAAGCATGTACGGAGAAAGTGCTTCTTTGACTCTACCGGGGGTACTGCGGTTTCCGGTCCGTATACCAATGACTGCATGGACCAGTGCTAGAATACTGCATGTATGGCCTATATATGGGGAGAACAGTTTAGACAGAACTGACAGAGCTATATATATATATTATCTATACAAATATATGTCAGATCTGAAGTTATATTTCCAATATTACATACTGTCTTCTAACCTGTATCTAAGATCTTCGAATAACTCCTTCGCAGTCCGTGGCTTTACGAAAACCGTGTCACTGTACCGGACCCTTCGTTCAGGATTAACCGTTTTCAAATTTTCTAAATACGTGTAGAACTTGTTGTAGTTATCACCTTCTAATCCATAAAATAGTTCTTTGTGTGAAATTTTACCTAAAAGTAAGAAACAAATGTACTGCAGCCCCTTTAGTGAATGTATATATAGTTTATCCTCCTCCCCGGTTGATGAAATTTAGACAAGTAAAAACATATATAGGTTACATTTTCATTATTTTGCATCAAGTAAATTCTTGGGCTGTTGTTTATATAAAGCAAAGTGAGAGAATAATAAATTCATGAGGTTGTTTATTTACCAAGTGATTTTTGTCGCTCCGAAATTTGTACATCAAAAAAAGACAATGAAAACACGAGGCTGATGCGACCGAGAGCTTTTTTTAACTGAGTGTTTCAGCCCACTTCCCTTGACTGGAAAAGTTGGCCAAAAGTTGGCAAGACATTAAATGATATATTTGAATTTAACAAATTATAAACATTACCATCACCATCAGTGTCCAGTTCAAGGTAAGTGAACCTGAAAGTTATAATATTTAATTTGCATTAATTATAAGTTGTTGGACTGCAATTTGTCGTTTTATGTACCTCCAAAATAAGACCGGGTCACCTCCTATATCCACATGCGCGAATTACTTTCATGTTGATATATATACATGGCATTGGGTCAAAATCAATTAACTTTAGGTAATGGTCATATTCGTATGAGATGCAGGGGGGAGGGCGATCCACAGGGACAGCGGGGGTGGGGGCTGTGTGGAAATAGCGCGGGAAAAGTAAAAAAGAAAGCCTTCCTAAAATAATTGACAAAATGTCATGTTGTTTTACAATGCATTTTAGTCTTTAGCGTCGTCCAACGAATAAAAATGTTCCAATCAATGCGGAAATTTGTCTAATCCGTACAGCAAACATTAAGGCATTGAAGTAAGTGCCCTTTTTAAATCGGGCTGCCCCGCCGCCTCATTCGCGCGCTTGATAATCTGTTATTTCAAAACCTCGAATTCGGACTGTACAGGATTTCAAGTAATCCCGAATGTTTAATACGAATGTTTACAGCGGAAAAGGTTTAGATATTCAGACGATCATGAATTCTTATGTACAATCTTTGACAAAAAATACTCGGACCCTGTTTCTTCATGGCTGAAGTTTACATATCACGGATGCTTTCATCTACAAAATAGTTGCATTCCTTCTCCCCTGATACAATGGTACATGCCTCGAGGGTTCACCAACATTGTATCAGGGGAGGGGGGCGGATTTTTGGAGGATACTTTAGAGATTGTGCAACCCTCTTTGTATTTAATGTGTTTGTCCGAGTAATTTTGTTCATGATTGTAGGTATCGACTACCAAAATTTTGCATTTAACAATTATTCGCCGAAGGCGAGGTGATTACGGGGAATATCGCAGAGACGAAGTCGAGGTGAATATATTCCCCGATAATCACCGAGCCTGAGGGGAATAATTGTTTTAGTATTCTTGAGTTTTTTGGGACTGAATTTATTTTAATTTCGCTTATTTCTTTATCAGTATAACGTCCACAAAATAGCTAGCCGCCATTTTGAAAATTTCGGTTTTGTTATATTCACCGGCATGTATAGGTGAATATAACAGCTTAATACGTCAAATTTGACCAATCAACTTGTAGGATTTGTTATGTTCACTTGTGCAAAAATACTAATGTCACATATTCTTGTAAATCCGCGGTGTGGAAGGATAACTCAAACTCATTAATCATTCACCAGTAAATTAGCCAACCATATTGCTTTATTTTGTTCACGTGATCTTACTGGATACCTAGTGAATTATATTGCAGTATCTAGTCTTAAGGTAATTCCGCAGTTTTGCATTGCGCACTTTTACTGCGCACATCTTATAACTTATAATTTCATCCATTATACGTACCGTTTAAAAAAAATCATTTTATGACAATTTTATGTTACTTCAAAACATCTTTGGTTACATTCGTGCAAAGAATTACGTTAAAATCAATGTTTTCAAAAAAGGCATACAAAAGTGTAGCTAGGGTTTCCTGTGTCTGTAGTATATTTATTTACTTGTATTTCACGTTTTAATGCCACAATTCCCTAAAAAGATCGGTGACCCCCGTTTTTTAACTGATAATTTATTTCTTTAATGCATTTTACATTTCATATCCGAAATTAAAAGAAAAATCATTTCTGGATCTTGAAAAAAATCCTTTATCAATGCATGTTCTCAAAGAAAGATATGTAAAGAAATGTGGAAAAGACATTTGTGGATCAGAATTGTACACGTTAGTAGTTTCATTTTGCTCAAAACACAATATTTTTCAAAAATAATTACAAGATAGGTTTACTAAAGCAAAATCCGCGCTAAAAACGTCAATAAATATCGGGCTGTTGTGATTTTGCTGTTACTCGTAATGAGCGTCAAGATGGCGCCATATTGGGGTAAAGGTGGTATATTGTGATTGTCATATCTTCTTAACGAGTTCGGTGACCCCGACTTTTTTGTGTGATTTTACTTTAAGTATATCATAAACTCCATGCCTGGGAAGTTTCAGCACATTCTCATTTCGGGAACAATTACTGCGGAATTACCTTAAGATTAGATCAAAATTAATTCAATTCATTTTAAATAAGTAGTGATTTCGTACGAGATATCATTTCCAATCCTCCAATTCCTACTGGACTAGATTTCAAGTCCTCGCATTTTGATTAAATTGCTTGACATTTGAAACTTAGTCGGACTTGAAATTTAGTCCTGTCCTCATAGTCGGATTTGAAATATTACATAATAGACGTAAATTACAGTAAATTGTTATACAATCTAATAATAAGCAAATTATTTGACACAATCTAATACTGTATATAATATATGTAGAGGAGTTCCTCCGATTCCCCAAGGATTGACGCCTTTGTATAATATAGAGTTAGTAGTCATGATCAAAAGCATGCAGTTTAAACATCCTATGAAATTATTGGAAGCGGCAAGAAACGCCGGTTAAATACTTTTCTGATTCGACTGGCTTTACGGCAAGAAATTATAAGGGAGAAAACGTTTCGTTTTATATTATGAATGTCAAAAATTAGTAATCCGATTGTGAGCGTCAGCTCTGTCAGCCTATGGTCCAATCAGTTTGCTCCATTTGTCTATAGTCCGTCATAAAAATATATCGCAGAGAACAGTTTAGAGCTCGAATTGGACCTTGCGAAGAAATATATAGTAGAGACCAAAAGTTAAGAAAGAATCCATAGTGATACCAGCTCCGAAAAGGATGGCGATACTGGTCAGTGATGGATCAAATACATCTGCCTTGAATAAGGCAAAAGCAATGCCATAGACCACTATGTTTGTTATAATCGACTGTATAGCCAACATCTGGGTCTTGCCCTTTCCATAGAAGACACTGTCCATTAAAGTATTCAACATAAAGAGCATGTAAAATGGCGCAAGAATGGTTGCAAGACGAAACATCTCATCTGTCTTCTCAACGTTGAGGACAACGTTAAAGAAGCCTTTCCATCCCGGAATTGTGACGCACCATACTGCAGCAATACACATAACAATGACGTAATAAGCTAGAGTCTTGATGCGGTGGTCCATGACGTCATTTGTGTTGGACGTATCTTGGATAAGCACTTTGGAAAGAGATAAGAACGGCAAGAGAAGCCAAGACCAAACAAAGGAGTTAGCCAACCAGTACGTTCCTTGCTTCTTAACAACGTTCATCATTCGGATTATCATGAGGAGGTAGGCGGCATTCCGTGTCAGCGAGTCAAGTCCTGAGAATAGACCAACGAACGACCAGTCACGTAGCCATGCGAAGTTCGGCCTAGCAAGGCAGTAGCCGTACATCCTGCAGAAGACGCAGGTAGCATAGATAAAGGTTACGGTGGCTGTTGCGATATTTGTGTATGCGATGCCGTTGACGCCCAACTTAAGCGAGACATCGATTGACTCGCTTAGAAAGAAGGAATCAAGCACGATAGAGAGAGACATCTTGATTGCAAGGATTACATAGATGTGGCGTTGGGCGTTTAACAGAACAAAAACAACCATGAAAAACTCGACCAAGTTAGCCATGACTATCCCAATCAGTTCGAGACGGACGTAGTCAACGGTTTTGCTGATCAGTTTCTCGTCCTGTGCCATCCAGACGGTAAGTGGCGAAGCTGCGCTGGCGATTACCGATGTACATACGAGGTAGATAAGAAATGTGACTAACAGTCCGCTTTTCACTTTGTTCTCAGTATCACGTGCGTTTCCGATCGTCAGTCCGATGCAAAAGTACAAAGGTTTGATTAGCGCCTCCTGGACGACTTCTAAGATAACGTTCACCCATTGCAGTTGTGAGGCGATGTTTACACCCCAGGTGTTCGGTAATTCCCCAAGGTAATGGATGCGAACTGTGGTATAAATGGTTGGCAGGAGGTCTGTGAGGAGCAGGGCGAAGTAAAGGCGATAGTTAAATCGACGGAGAGAAGTCTTGGCCGCACTAAATATGGAAGGTTCTAAAAAATAGAAGAAAATAAATTTTCTCTAGATAAGGAGGACATGAAGTAATAATGTATGTATTTCTTTGTCAGAAAGCTGGTAAATTTATTTGAAAATAGGCTGAGTATAGTATGTTTAAAACAGCCATTTTCAAATCCTTAGAACTGCATGCAGAAGACTGAATGCATTAGTGCTTATTGAGAATATATTATGTAAATAACATATATTATAATATACGATAAAGTGCTTATTAGTAGGTAACCCCCCCCCCATCCAGGTACGGAAGTGATTCAAGCGAATGACGTCAACAGGTGGTGTACGTCCGGGCGTTCGTACTTAGTGTACGTACTTAGCGTGCGTCCAAGCGTTCGTACTTAGTGTACGTACAGTTTTAGTAAGCATTACGTAATTGTATTGCACTTGTCTATAAAAGAGACTGCTCGTTTATTCACTGCATCCTAAGCCTTTGAAGATGAATTTTTCACAACATTTTGAGCAATCGAACTGGGCCAACAGTGTTCATGCAGACGAAGTTTCGTCCTCTGATTATAAAAGGCTTTTTAGTTTGTTAGAGGCTATATATGCAGAGGCTGTTGCTTACGAAGTTGGTAAACTTGCTAAAGAGAGATGTTGTGGTTGTGAGTACGACCATCCGAGTCAACGCCAGCATGACTGTCTCATGTTATCAGAACAAGAGAGATGGCAATCGTATGGTTTGGAAGCCATAGAGCGAGTGATTGTTAAACGTATGGTTTGGAGGGAGTTTGTTGAGGCTATTAGAGTGATGAAGTTACAGTATCATAAAGATGTTCGAGATCACTTTGACGATTTAGAGAAAAGTCCTGATTCAACGTTTGTTTATTCGCTGATGGATCTTCGTGAAAACACCGAGGATAATGAATTTGAATCAATTTTGAATTATCTTTCATACTGGAGAGAGGATAAATGCTGAGGACATGAACAAGTTTGGGCAAGATCATTACGTCACCGGAAGCGGTCGTACTTTAACAATATATAAGGATGGGATCGTGCGCCAGTTTTCATTACTTGCCAACAGAACTGTACGATGGAGTGCTTACATGGAAAACCTGCTGCTAATTCCACAACAAGCAATGGATCATTTTGGTTTTGCGGTCAAAACCCCAGTTGCAATTTCTTTTGTACAGAAGACGAAGGCTACATGTATGAAAAAGCCATAACAGCTTGGAGATGTACCGAGCAGCCTCATCCTCTGTGCGATGAACATCATAAACTTGCGAAAATGTGTGTCGTGAAAAATTTGATGAATGTGAATTATGGAAGACCATTCTTCGTGTGTGGAGAAAAGGCGAAGCCGTGTTCCTTTTGGATGTGGGGTGATGTACAGCCGTTAGCGAAACCCGAGTGCCGTCATGGATTACCGTGCGCGATTCGAAAGGTGAAGAAGGAAGGACTCAACAAAGATCGATTGTTCTTCTGTTGTGCGAATGATAAGGAGAGTACGTGTCGGTTTTTCGAGTGGGCACCTGACGAGGAATTGGGATTTTTCCAAACTGTGAACTTTAGTAACAAACCTTTAGAGAAGCAGAGTTGTAATAAAAACAATTACTTAGCAACTAAATTCATGCATGATTTTGCAAACCAGTTACAGTTGTAGATTACGTGTATTTTTAATAAAATGTTTTGGTTGTTGTATTCATTTGTTGTTTTGCTGCGATGGAAGTAATATTAAACGAGTTGCAGAAAAATGGCGTTGACATTGACATGAGAACATTATCTCATCATATCAATTGTCTGCTTGAGCGTCACGAATCATTGTACAATCAAATGATATTGAATGTTAATCCTAGTGAAATACATGTTGTTTTTAACACGATCAATGTCACTAATTTTGGCCGTGCCATAGCCTATCTGGCATTAGTTTATTTGATACATGCCTCTGAAGATACTACGCGTAGGGCCGTTCGTTTGGTTGCAGCCCCTTTGAAACGTTTTGATTTTAAAGAATTTTTGATCCAAGAGAGTCTTTTCCGAAGAGTGATTTCTCGGTTCTGGTTATAAAACAAACGGACACGTCAAATAATAACGCAGTCCGTGTTGTGCACATGAATACGATGGACGTGAGATTTCGAACTCCTGCGAACTATTACATTTGTGGTCAGTCTCAAAGCGGGAAATCGCATCTTGTTCGTTCCATGCTAGATAATTTGGAAGAGCTATTTTTTCCTGTTCCGACGAAGATTTTGTACTGTTATGGGGAACATCAAAAAGAATTTGATGACCTGTCCCAGAGACTACCAAACATCGAGTTTGTGGATGGTTTTCCAAATGACTTGTATGCTATGGTAGAGGGACACGATAACTCGCTAGTAATTTTGGATGATTTAATGTCCCAATGTTCAAATGATACACGCGTCTCGGACCTATTTACACGCGGCTCTCATCATCGTGGTATATCTGTTTTATTCCTTACCCAAAACCTTTTTCCACCTGGTAAATTGTCACGAACGATTAGTCTTAATTCCCACTACTTGTTGATATTCCGAAATCCTCGCGACTCACTTGGTATCTCGACACTTGCCAGACAAATGTTTCCTAAACATACCAATTACCTCATGGAGTCGTTTGAAGATGCTACGAGTAAACCTTATGGATACTTGATGATTGATTGCCATCAGTTGACACCAGAGAACATGCGATTGAGAACCAACATTCTGCCTGGGGAGAGACAAATTGTCTACGTAAAACGTACTTAAGCTACGCATGTTTTGGAAATTCATCATTTGCAAGATGTCAAAGCGCATGAGAGGAAGTCTTCCCTATCTTCAAGTCATGGTGAAATCTAAACCTAAATTGCGAAAATTGCTTATCGAAAACGTTCCTGCAAATGTCATCACGGCTATCTGCGAGTGTTCCCTGAATCTACTTAAAGGCGTAATCCCACTAACGCCGCGTCAAAAGCGACGATTGGTGCGCTACAAGACACATCTCCGTGCTTTAGCGAATAAGAAAGTGTCAAGAAAACAGAAGAAGAAGCACCTTAATCAAAAAGGTGGGAATCTATTGACTGCTCTCTTACCACCCGTATTAAGTGTACTTAGTAGCTTGTTAGTAAAATGAAGCATGCAAAACGAATGGTGCTGGTTCCCGAAGACGTGCTTAACAGATATGAGCAGAAGCAAAAGCTTGAGACTGCCCCTATTATGTCCAACATGATGCATCAGGATACAGAGATGTCGGAGATTCTTCAGAGCGCGAGTATGCCCGATGCTGAAAAACAGAAATTGTACAATGCGAACATGGAAAGTTATCTGAGTTTGAGACGTCAAAAAGATGGTCAAATACCTACCGTTCGGATAGCGCCTGGTACGGAACAAGAACCTGAGCCCATAGAACAAGCAAGGTTATCTGACGCAGACGTGGTCGAGCATATACCTAAAACCATGCGTGCAAGAGCTACAGCACTGTTAAATCGATTGAAAGCAAGACCTGACGTTATTTCTTGGGATGAATCTGGACAAGTTAGCCTGGACGGTAAAGAAATTTCCCATTCCAACATATCTGATTTGGTCAGTGATGCCTTGAGGTCCAGAAGAAATTTTAATCCTACTGGATCAAGAGAGTTTTTTCGTGCTTTATCCAAGATGAACATGCCTAAAGATCTCGTAAGGAATGAGGAGAGATGGAAGCAAATTGATACTTCACCTGATCCCTTTAGCCCACAACGTGCAAGTCCATCGCAATATTTTCAAGATCTTCTAAAGCGACGTGAAGGGGGCAAACAAACTGAAAAACGCTGGCATAATTATTAATCATGTAACTGTTCTATTCAATAAAATATTTTTCACCTGTCATTGGTTGTCATTATTGCTTATTAGTTTTGCGCACAAATCAAGACACACACACACAATATTGATTTCTTACAACATTTATTGAATCATCTTTTTACTAAACTGATTAAGGTTATTTATTTGTTTTACTATTACTTTGAAATGATTTTTGACAAACTGAAACACTCTAGAGTCGTTTAACATTGTATTATTATCAAATAACTGTACGATCGTATTCATGCTTTGTCCTCTTGCTCTATGGCTAAGGTAAAATATGCAATACTGGCCACACACATCTGACCAAGAACTTTGCAATTTACGTCTATTAAAATCCCATGCGTAAGATTGTTTATCTAAAAAGTCTCCAAATGAATCCCTATAGTAATCTGGTGCCTGTCCGTAACTGTCAAAGAATTCTCCTTTCTGTTCCGATGGGAAGTAGAAGGCGACCCAATGCGTTCCAGGTTCACTGCTTGGGTCCGTGTTCGCAACGAATCCGCAAGGATATCTGTCGATCGTCTGAGGCAACTTATCGCTAGGAAACACACCGCAAAACTTCTTGCTTGTTACAGGATCTTGTTGTAGCGCATGCGTTATTTGAGAAGTGTTCATCTAACCAGAATAATCGTAGATAACGTTTCTCTCAGAATCGATATGAATGGTATTCTCGAAATCTCCGTAACACACGAGACTCACTGCGACTGTGGGTGCTCTGGAGAACTGGATATCAATGGCCAGGTTTCCTTTACGAATGGGATAGATGGCTGGTCCTTTTTTCAATGTAATTTCGTGGGCCACGGAAATGCTCGGACTGACTTTCACTTTACGTATCTTGAGATAGGCGTCGGTGAGTTTCACTCTGAAATCAACATCGTCCTCGGAGGCCATCAGACAGAACTCGTTGCTGCTTCGATTCAAAATAACTTTCAGATCTACGTAACTCAGCAGGAGACGCTCGGTCATAAATACATCGCTTAATATAGGTCCAGCCATTTCAATAATTCCACTTGTCTTGCTGAAAACGTATCTTGCTCTAAGACCCGCGTTGCCTGCGTCACCTGCTGTGGTAGGATTTGCGATGTCCATTGTTCCCGCAGTGTCCTTGTAAAACAGAGCTGCGGTGAGCTGGGAATCTTTTGCTGAGGGGCCATAATTCAAGAGGGTTTCCAGATAAGCACGGTACGCATACGTCCCAGTAGCCTGAGTGACTTGCTTTTCTTTCAGAAAGACGTCAACTTGTTTGAACATGCTGTGTAGGAAATTGTTCACAACGCCAACCTTTAACAATAACAATTTTTTATTACACTCTTGAAAATTTTGATAATTTAATATTTACAAATAAAGGGGCTCCGTATAATAACTATAAAGAGCTAAAAATGCCTAACCTTTTCGTCTGCATCAAGATTTGCACCATTAGCTTTCGTCACTTTTGCTCTCACTACGAGGATTGTTTTAGCAAGATCGATGTAATCTTCAGTGCCTGGAGACAGGAACGTAATGGAACCTCCATCAGCTACACTGGAAACAGGTTGATGATCTATCCAATGTCCTTTTTCTAAACTGGTCTGTGTCGGAGGTACAGAGAATAGATCGAGTTCACTTTTTGTGCATTCTTGCGACTTAGAATGAACGAAATTCATGCTTCAGCCAAATATGTCTTGAGCTGTTTTCCGTTTCTTGGTCTGATTGCTTCTGGCTGTAGCTGTTGATGCCTTTCTCTTTTTAGCTGTTCCCTTCGCACGTTTTCCACTTCCTGTTTGACTCTTCAGCTTATTTATAGCTTTTCTTTTCGCAACGTTTGCAGCCTCCACGGTTCGTGCTTTTGCTGCTTCTTTTACGTTTTTACCGGCAAGAACATCACCCACAAAGTCAGCGCCACTTTTCAGGGCAATGTTACCGAGAGCTTTTGCTCCGCTTTTCACCATGGGCATCACCGCTCTTGCCACGCTGCGAAACAGACCCCCGATTCCATAGCCCATCTGGTGACCATAACCGGCTTGCCAAGGGCTACCTGAGAAAACAGGCATCCCGTGCCCTTGCTGTTGATCCAAATAATAGCGTACGTAAGGATTATTCATCTTTTCAGGAGAAGTAACTACGCTGTCTGAAATGTAGTGTCGTCACCACCTTGCCACGTTCAAATGGCACTGGATCGCCTGTGTCGTTCCTTAAAACTATTTCCACATCTTCAAAAGATTTGGTTTGGACTGGAACGTATTGTATGTTTGTGAACGTTTTAGTAATGACGTCACCCAACTTTCCTTGGACGGGAATGCTTCTGAGTAATTTGGCACTGGTATTTCCGACAATTTGAGGTTGCACAATATCGCAGTATACATAGATCGCCATGAAACCATGTAAGTCAGCTGCGTAAGGACTTGTTGTCGTTTTCACTATTTTCGTTTCTTTTCC